>VKKT01007706.1:75892-95779 GCA_008038995.1 Haliotis laevigata | reverse complement strand
ATGCTCAGAATTGGGAATGACGAACTACAATAAAGCAATAATCTGTCAGACATTGTTATTGCTGGATTTATCTTTTATGACCTTGCTAAGAGGTTTTCTTGAGCAGATAACCACAGTTTATTACAAATGAGATTTGTGTACATGACCTTCACTGGAGGCATTCAAATGTAACCAACTGCGTCTCCCTCTCAACAGTAGAACTGTCACATGTATGTTAATGTGTACATCTGTTACATGTCAAGTTGTTTCTACAAGGTAACATTGTGATGTCTCTGTAACCACTATCTTCTCACTACTCACTATCACTTAATGTCATACAGGACTCGGCTGTAAGTACTCTCACTGTCTGCGTGACTAACACCACTAACTCCTCACTAACACAACCACTACCCACTCACTAACATGACAAACTCCATCCAGTTTTTGTGTTACAATGCTCTTTATTCTGTTGAATTTGTGTCGACCAATTTGTGAAAACAAAATGTTTCTTTTGGGATGTGACTGGTATACCATGATTTCTTCAGGAAGAGGTATTGTCCGTAGGATTACTGTTTTCTATCAAAGGCAAAAGGGAATGATATTCCTAATTATGGGCTGAATATGTTGATGAACATCCTTGGTCACTTGGTCACATGGTCACATGGTCATAGAGACTAAAGTCACTTTGAACAGGGCATGTATGCCTTGGTGGCCTGAGGTACCACAGCTGTGCAGAGTTATGTCCCCTTTTCACCATTATAAGGGTGCCATTGTATAAAGTGATCTTAGTGCTATGTAATTGTAATCCTCAAACTTTAACACAGACTTACGACTCTCATGGCACTAAGGTTTGTTTTGTATAACTGCACCAAGGGTGAGTCATAGTGCAGTCTCAGGTCGCTTCGAGGAATATAACCCTGATCACAGTTTCCAAGTTCCTGATTAACCTTGACTGTTGGTCTTGTTTTGCCACACCTTCCTCCCTTGTTAGACTGAAATACTTTGATATTACATTAATGAAGTTATAGTAGCATTCAATGAAGTTAAAAGTGATATTCAATCAACATAAGTTACTATTATCTGTCGTGGGTCTTGGTGTCTGGCATCCACCTGGAGTGTTGGTGAGGGAAATACAACATTCATTCTCAAGGATCCTATAATCCACAGTTCTGGTTTCTGGGAGGTTAGGATGGGTGGTCCAGTTGTCCAGCAGGATGTTGTCGGATGTTCCTGTAGTATTGCTCATATTGATTTAAACCGTTTCCGACTTTGACAAAAGGCAGTATATGTTTTTTAGAAGTTGATAATGTTTCTCATTCAGTTGTCAGGCTTATGCCTTTGTGGTGTGTGACACTCAGATGTGTGTGCCTCAAGACACAGCAGCACTATGTGGAAACACTCCACTGTGCCTGTTTGGATCACACTCGTTTTAAAGCTCAGGATTTCATTTGGATACCAGATTATGTTTGCATGTTTTTGCTGTTATACAGATGTTGGTTTGAACATTTTGTTTGTGTTAAAAATGTTAAGAGTTCCCTTGTTGTCAGTTGGTGTAAAAGGACAGATTTTGTCCACAGTCATATCATATGACAAGTGTTTGAAAACTGTGGTGAAATGTTTGTGGGAAGAATTTCTAAAGCTCAAAGCTTAAAACATAATATTTAATATTCAAAAGCTGTAAAAAGAATTGTAATTATATTTGATTCTTTGTTGATGTAGTTGTATTTATGTATTTTACAAAATAACTTTTAGAAGATAGTTGGGATTATTTCATTGTGGGTAATTTGTTAGGGTATGCTGTCATAATTGTATAACCAATCTCCCTAAGTATATGTGTGCTTGGTAAATGCAGAAGTTACCTGCTCTAATGACAGCCTAATGAACTGTTTCAATAAGGAATACACTAATATTTGTTTCTAACTGCACAACTAAACATCTCTATTATGAAACTGCACAGACTTTTGTCCATGGAAGGTTGGAAGTTGCACAATAGAAGAACTCCCAGAGAGCAACTCTGGTTTTGTTGCCAAGTTATCAAGTATGTTGTCCTGTTGCAGCTGCTTGTGTCAGCTACTATGGGTGTTTACAAGGAGGCCATTCAGAGCTTCCTCCCAACACCCACCAAGAGTCACTACGTGTTCAACCTGCGAGACTTCTCCCGAGTGATCCGTGGCGTGCTGCTTGTGCCCCCCACTCACATGACAGAACCAGAGAAGCTGATGAGGCTGTGGGTGCATGAGGTCTACAGGGTCTTCTATGACCGTCTCATTGATGATGCAGACAGGTAAATATTACGTATGATAATAATCAGCTACAGTAACTGGCACTGGCCGTGTTGCATCTGCCGTATTAATGTCCCTGGGGTATTCTAAATTCTGTGAGTTTGAATTCCACTTACACCCTGTTTAGTATTCAAGGCTTGTCAGCAGCAAATCTGTGACAAATGTCTCGACTGCATGTATTCATTCTTTCCTCCCACATCCAGCTGACTCACATCCAGCTGACCCACATCCCACTGACTCACATGTAATTACTGAAACACTGTCCAGTGTGGTGCTACACCAACCTACATGCCTAATGCCAATGGTCATATATATCTCATACCTCATACTTTATGATGGCAGGGTTAAAATACAAAGGGCACACATTTTGCATTTTGTGACACTCTTTTTCATGTGGTTCCAGTGATACATATTCTTTTACACAAGTAAATCTGACAAATACAGGGAATATGTAATGGGTTATATGCAGAATTTGGAACAACCTGTGTCTTTTTCCACTGACTTTTCTCTGGTTGATACACTTAAACATTTCAAAATCTCACATAAAAAGTGTTTTATAGTTCCTTGAAAAAATATGTTTCTCATTTTAAAAGGTTTCCTAATGATATCATATGATATAAGTTAAACTAGTTACCACTTAGAATGTGTGGGATGATATAAAAAGTATACTTCGTTGTCAACAAGACATACCTGCATTTTGAAATTTAACCTTGCATAAAAAGACAATAAGTGTTACTGATGCTTACAGTATACAGTGTACAAGGTGATTAACAGGTTCTGAATTATGTCTTTTAGTGGCATTGAGAAGTTGTACATAGATGTCCCAGATATTTTTATGGATTAATGCAGTTATGAAGTTGTAGTGACGACGTCATAGTCTCAACTGTCAGTTCACCTGATGAAGGGACCTGGAATGGTCCTGAAACGTCGTAAGGGAAATAAAATAGAAGTTTAATCCATAAAAATATCTTGGACAGGTTCTGAATTGTCTTCTATGATGGAAATCTCATGTTTGTTGTTTAATACCACACCAGTATTTCAGATATACAATGGCAGCATGCACATAATAGAAACTTGGACTAGACAATCCAGCAATTATGAGCATCAGTCTGTTTATTTGGGACTTACCGGGATATTAAAATAGTTCAGTGTAGTCCACTGAACAGCACAACACTTTCATTGTTAAATATTTTGTCCAACCTTGATAATGTATTTATGTTCTATTTCAGGACCACTTTCTTCAACATTGTGAAAGAGATGTCACAGACCCACTTTAAGATGAACATTGATAAAATACTGGGCCACTTGTCTAAGAGTGGCAACGTTGTTGACGATAATGTCCGTAGTTTGTTCTTTGGTGACTACATGAATGCTGACCAGAAGGTATACGATGAGGTCACTGACCTCAAGGAGCTGACCAGTGTAATGGAACAGTAAGTCATCCATTTACGTTTTACTAATATTTCTACTAACATTGTTAATTAGCATATTAAAACTTTAGTAATAGTCAAGGCAGAACTGACAGGTAATGACTGATGGATTTCAAATTATATATTCTTTCAATGCGACATATTGGTAAATGCAAGTACTATTATCAAGCTTAAACCTGTACCAATCATGCCTGATATTGAAATTAATCCATTATTATTTTTTATAATTTTTTGTGGATCATATCCTATTGTTAATACATTGTAAGTTGTTTTCCTTTCTTATGACAAAAAAAATAATTTTATAATGCTATGAAACATCCTTTTTCAAACCAGGACCAAGGATGTTGCCCCTCTACTTTGTAAAGCGTTTACCTGAGAACATTCATTTTCATTTAACGTTCCATATTGTCATTCCAGGTAGTTAGATGTTCTGTTTTAATAAGTAACAGTGTGCTTCTTATATGACTAACATAAGATCATTACTTATATTAGTCATTACCAAGAGATGGTGGCATAGTAAGTAATATTTCTCCTCACTCACAGCCAGTGACCTCCTGGCATGGGTTGTTCAGGTCACAGTGACAGGTCGCTGTGTCAGGTCACCGTGTCAGGTCACTGTTTCAGGTCACTGGGTAGCACACAATGATCTCACTCATGTTATGCTGGCTTGTACAACTTTTTACAAATAGTTCATATACTTGCATCTTGCTTCATTGTTCATCATTTCAGTAATTTTGTCTTTGAATATTTTGGAGGTTAAATGGAATGTTCTGTCATTCATTTCGCAGTTTATTTGCTAAATATGCAAGTATATGCATAGTTTCACAGGACTTTTTGATCTCAGTTTGTTAAGAATATGTGGTAATAGTAGATTTTCAGCTTCCTAGTTTTATACAGTCAACATCTCTGGTTCTCATAGCCATGGCAGTATTTTGTCATTACATACGAGTACAACCTGTAGTAACTTCAGTCCTGAACAGGGTGATGGGGTAGCCTAGTGGTTAAACCATTCGCTCGTCATGCAGAAGACACAGGTTTGATTCTCTACTTGGGTACAATGTGTGAAGCCCATTTCTGGTGTCCCCTGGCGAGATATTGCTGGAATATTGATAAAAGCAGTGTAAATCCAAACTCACTCACTCACTCACTCACTCACTCACTGACTGACTTTCAGTCCTGAAGAAATCTGTTTCCAATTCAGTATTGCACATTTAGCCTCCAATGACAGACTGTATAGGTTTATATTATTGTTGATGTTTGTTGTGTGAAGCTGGGTCCTTGACCGTACACAGTCTGGGGGTAGATGTTTATATTTCACAGTATTCCTATATCTGTACACACTCTTATCTTTACAATAATAGACACTATTGGATGTCAGTGGGTGTTGGAATGTCATGACATGTTTCAGATACAGGATGGGCAGTAGCTGCATGTCACAAAGGAGCATGTCAGCATGTTGTTTGAAACACATTCAATTTATTGTTATTTATCATTAAATCAAACATGAATTTCCTGTCAAAATGAAATCACTATGCATGCAAAACATGTAGACTGTTTGTCAAGAATCTTTACTAATTTTTAAAAATATTGAAATGCCTTGGTACTGTCTTATGAATATGCTGTTATGTACATTTTAAAATGCAGTGGAATACATTTTCTGCAGATTGCAGAATTTCAGCAAAGTAACTTAACATGCTATGGGAACTATTGTTATATCTTCTGAATTATGTTCTACACACATGTAATGGTCTGTTTATATACTGATATGTCTTTCTAATTCTTTCTGTTGACATTTGGGTAAAGCAGGAACATTTGTACACTTACCAAGGTTATTGCTGTTGTAGTAAATACCATGTTTAATATATCTGACACCCTGGCTAAAGTGTCTCTTTCTTGAGTTATTTTCTCTACCACAGGATGAATAATACTCAACACTTCACTGAGAAAAGCCTTTGAATGTTATTCCTCTTTGATGCATTGTGTTGAAATTTCTCAAATTTCTAGCTGCAATTTCTCGATATAAATCTTCTGGTATGCATGTATACTTGTCTAAACTCTTCTCTCCTCTCTTTCCTCTGCAGCTATCTGGAGGAGTTCAACACCATGAGCAAAGCACCCATGCACCTTGTTATGTTTAAGTTTGCTATTGAGCACATCTCGCGTGTCAGTCGCGTATTGCTGCAGGACAACGGACATGCGCTGCTTGTTGGTAAATATCTCTGTCTGTTTATTGTTTCATTAAACCTAGAGTGAACAGAGCCAAAGAAGGTTACCACATCTCTACAGCCAGGGTTAATTTAAGTCAGCCTGAGTAAAAGCATTTAACAAGCATTAGTTGGCAATGCCCAAAATATAAATTATTGAATGAAACTTTATCTTCAATACAGGCTGCTTCAAAGGCTGCTGTGAGAGAAATACAACAGCCTTGTGTATTGTTATGACTCACAAGTATGCGAGGTTAACATGTGCTTCACATGTGCATGATTTCGTGCCAATTAGTCACAGAAAAATGATAATATGTATATTTGTTACCATGGTTAATGTATATATACCTGTATATTTTTACCATCTTGTTATTAAAATCTTGCTCTTGAAACTTCTTGCACTGGGTCACATTAAATTCTATATCTTTAACACTCACTCTACTATTTATGCATTGAAAACAAGTAAACATGTCTTGATATTTCAAATTTTGCTGGCTCATTTCCAGTAGGGATTCCAAGTTCCATATATCTTCCAAGTAGGGCTATGTGTGCAGGTACAAGAGATTATTATTGAGTTTTAAAGTAGAGCATCATTTCTGCTCTCTCCTTTGTCCCTTTTTGAGTGATATCAATAATATGCAGAAGCATTCTGACCACCCCTGTGAATATCCATATTAGAATCGGTCCACAGAAACCCATACTGTAAGAGATGACGTACTGGATCAGGTGGTGAGGCTCAATGTGGTTGAAGCATGTTATTATTTCAACATTTTTGTAGATTGATGCTTATGATGTCGACCACTAGTCTGGTTCAAACTTGATGGTTTACAGTCTGCTGACCTTCAACTAGAATACTGCAGAGTATCCTTAAACAATAAAAGTTTAACATTCTGACCACTGTAACTGTACCATTGACTAGAAGCATGTATATTCATGGGCGGATACAGGAATTTTGAAAGGGGGGGGTACCAATGCAAAAAAAATCTTCAATGTGGTCTTTAGTCATTTTCAAAAGGGGGGTATCGAACCCCCTGAAAACCCCCTCTGGATCCGCCAATGATAATCATTGTAGCTGCTGTTGTCTCACTGAATGACTTGTTCCTAGGTATTGGTGGTTCAGGAAGGCAGAGTGCTTGCAAGCTGGCTACGTTCATGGCTGACTTCGACTTGTTCCAAATAGAGATTACCAAAAACTATACCACAGTTGAGTGGAGGGAAGACCTTAAAAAGGTAAGCATTGTGTAGGTCTACCATATTATAGGAATACCGAGCACAGAAGTTTATGCATGCTATAACTAGGTGTGTTGAGTCATACAGGCATTGTAAATATTTAGATGATTGTGTGAAGTTAAGACAGAATGTTCATTTATAAGTTACCGAGATGATTTAGACTTGTTCATTTTATTAGTATCAGAAAACCCACAATTCATTGATGTTTACAAGCCACTGTTTAAAAGCTGGAATACTGCTGAATTCTGGAGTGCAGCATTAAACAAGAACAGATAAAAAAAAAACCCAGCTTTTATATTGCATTCTCATCTCCCTGAGGAATATAGAATGTTTCCTGTCAGGCATCGGATGGTTTTCTTTAACATTACCGTCTTCTCCTTCTTGGAGTGGAGTTGGGTGTGATCCCGCCTGGAACAATATTCCAGTTATATCGTGGCATGTGGGCGGAAAGGCCGAAGTGATGCAGGCATTTACTTTGGTCACACACACAATCCAGGATATGGTGTTTACAAACACAGATCATCAGGGCAAACACGAGTCAAACCCAGAATCATTGTTTTGTGGCATGCCCTAGGGGCCCAATGCTGTACACACAGAACTCTAGGCCAGTGCCCCCAAATGTATGTAAGACATGAAAGTTGGGTCCCTCTGATTGTTATATGTTAATCATTAAGGAAATGAGAGTATCCCTGTGTCAGTGCTGGAGACTAAGCAGCCCTTGTTGGTATTGTCAGTTGCTGGTGAAGACAGGTTCTGAAGGGAAGCCCACAGTGTTCCTGTTCTCGGACAACCAGATCAAGGATGAGTCGTTTATGGAGGATATCAGTATGATCCTCAACACTGGCGACGTCCCCAATATCTTCCCTGCTGACGAGAAGGCAGACATCATTGAGAAGATGCAGGTGGTTGCCAGGAATGAGGTCAGTTGTGGAGAAAATTTTCAAATCCTCCTTATCAGGACAGTAAAGTAATGTCAATGTGTAATTTGGATTTATGATATCTTGAACTGTCTGAAACAGCTACTATATTTACATGCAAGATTTGAGCAGCATGTAGCCAAGTAGTGAAAGTGTTTTCTTGTAATGATGAAGAACCGGGTTTGATACTGGGTCCAGATGAATTTGTGAAGCCGGTGCTTGGTGTCCCTGTTTTCAGGACTATTATGGCGTTAAACTATATACATTCTCAGATGTTTTACTCTAGTGATTTGTTTTTGTTCCCTTTTATGGTCAATAAATGCATTGAGACAAATGAATGAGTAGTTAACATGTTCATTATGTTGATGTTATGAAGACTTTTTTGTACATCCCAGCATATTAGACTGCCTCCGTGGTGTAGTGGTTAGAGCATCCGCCCGGAGAGCGGAAGATTGCGGGTTCGATCCCCAACCGCGTCATACCAAACACAACATTAAACCCAATTTTACCTCACCTCACCTCAGCATGTCAACGTGGCATCCTTTGCTTCAGAAGACTGAACATTGTCAAAAAATACTTCTTGTCAAACTATACTAATATACATCTTTGTTGTATATCTAAATATATTTTGTGCTCCATATGACTGCTTTTAAAATCATTTCCTATTGTTTTCCAGGGTAAGAAAATTGAGGCCACCCCTCTGTCAATGTACAACTTCTTCATAGAGAGAGTGAAGACCAACCTCCATATTGTACTAGCCATGAGTCCTATTGGCGATGCGTTCAGGAACAGACTGAGGATGTTCCCCTCGCTCATCAACTGCTGCACAATCGACTGGTTCCAGGTGAGACACCATACTCATATATGTATAGTCAGACTTACCCTGAAGCTTCCCAGTGATACTGAGATTTTGTTCCATTGTTATTAAAGATAACATTGAGCCTCCTCTTCACAAACACTGATAATCTCAAAGAAACTGTTCAAAGTCATTTTCCCCAGATCACATCTCTGTATTAACATAGGAACTTTGCAGTGATCGTCATTGTTACATAAGAACATTTTGAACAGTTGCTGTTGGACCAACAAGTTGTACATGCGATTCAGTGTATAATGATGTATTGGGTTGACTTACAACACTGACATTATGATTCTGGTATCAGTATGTCAAGAATTATTACATGTTAAATGTGTAAAGACTGGCACAGTTAATGTCATGCCCTAGTCTGAATTAGCTAGATATCATTTGTGCAGCTGTAGACTGGTAATTTACAGTACACAGTAAGTATTTAGTATGGTGTTATCACGAGCCTGTGTTGTGTGTGTGTGCAGGCGTGGCCGGAGGATGCCCTGGAGATGGTGGCCAACAAGTTCCTGGAGGAGGTGGAGCTGGAGGACAGCGTCAGGAAGGAGACTGTCATCATGTGCAAGTACTTCCACGAGTCTGTCCGGAACATGTCAGAGAGGTAACACAGACCTAGTCATCACAAGGTGATCTGTCAAAATACATACCATCATTGGCATAATAGCCCCTGAGTGCGAAAGTAAATATTAACTCACTTACTCTGACAGTTTAATGTAATTTGGATACGTTCCTGCCTATTTTCACCAATGATTTCTATTCTCTTGCTTAGGTATTTTGACATGCTTCGCCGGCACAACTATGTAACCCCAACATCGTATCTGGAGTTGATCCTGACCTTCAAGAGTCTCCTGGGTGTTAAGCGAGAGGCCATATTAACCATGAAGAACCGTTACCTGACTGGTCTAGAGAAGCTGGACTTTGCAGCCTCCCAGGTGTCTGTGATGCAGCAAGAGCTTCAGGACCTCCAGCCAGAACTCATCAAGACGTCCGCCGAGACTGAGAAACTCATGATCAAGATTGAGCAGGACACAGTAGAGGTGGAGGCCAAGAAGGAGGTGAGTGTGGCATGAATTGCTGGGCAGGACTGTTGGTTGGGGACTGTTCGGCTATTTGAACCCACTTGAGTTAGGCTCCTTCAAGTTCTGTATCCTTGAAAGTGAATCTTCATGACTTCATAACTTTTCATGAATTTACTATTTAATTGCAGGGTGTGCCGAAAATGTTTGAGACTATTAGTGCAAACACTGCTCTTGGCATCATATTCATTACAACACAGGGTTACTATATGGACTGCTTTTTTTGGGTGTGGAAGATGAATCATCATTAGGGATGCCTCATAGCTGTAATTGTTACCTCTGGGCAATGTTAACATATGAATTTCATCTTTTATTCAATATATAACTAACATTATCGTCATATTGTTTTGCTAATATCTGATGATGTGTTGAAACGTGTCTTGCTTTCTTTTAGGTTGTAGCTGCTGATGAAGCTGTGGCCAATGAGGCTGCTGCTGCTGCCCAGGCAATCAAAGATGAATGTGAGAGCGAGCTGGCTGAAGCTATCCCAGCCTTAGAATCGGCCATCTCAGCCCTCAACACTCTCAAACCATCCGACATCACACTTGTCAAGTCAATGAAGGTATCAGATAATTCCATCTTGAAAACTTGAGTTTAGTACAATCCAGTAATGTTATAGCTGCTTGTTGATTTCTCCTTTCCTTTCAATGAATGTTTTCTATTTCTGCTTTAGATTCAGAATGAAAATTCAGGGTTTCATACGTGTAGGATATAACATGCCCGTGGACATTACTTTTCAATAATGCCCGCAGGTCATGTTATTATCCAACTTATAAACCGACCGAAGATATAATTTCAATATTTGGTATTTACTGTTGAAATCAACTGGGATGAGACTGGCTGCCGACACCTCGCCTTGCATGCGCAGTGCACATGCTCTGCATGTGCTACCCGTGTCCTGCACGTTCCTGTGAGGAACGCACGGTTCATGCTGACAAACAATCTTATTCTTCACAGCGATCCTTCATAGCCTAGTGGATAAAACCGCCAAGCTAATAAGCAAAGGGTTGCAGGTTCAAAACCAGATATCGGCACTATATGTTGGAAGTTTTCAATAATGTGATGTGTTGCGATTGCATTCAGTGATAGCAAGACAAAGTTACATCAGTCTTCAAATTAGTAATACTGAAGTTATATCCCGGGGCAGAGGGACAATATTGAAGTAAAATCTCGGGGCAGAGGGACAATATTGAAGTAATATCCCAGGGCAGAGGGACAATATTGAAGCAATATCCCACGGCAGAGGGACAATATTGAAGTAATATCCCGGGGCAGAGGGACAATATTGAAGTAATATCCCGGGTCAGAGGGACAATATTAAAGTAATATCCCGGGGCAGAGGGACAATATTGAAGTAATATCCCAGGGCAGAGGGACAATATTGAAGTAATATCCCAGGGCAGAGGGACAATATTTAAGCAATATCCCGGGGCAGAGGGACAATATTGAAGTAATCCCCCCTAATCGACGGGCCATCGGGGTATGACTAGAAATACTGCCTTGCAAGAAGAATAGAGTGACGTCACTGTCGGTTAATACGATGCAGGAATTTGGGATCTTCAAGGCATTTGTGACCAAAATACTCCTAGTCGTATTCAGTTATGAGTCATGTGACACGACATATTCATATTATTCAGAACTATTTCCTACAAAATATTCAATGGGACTGTTTTATTTTTTCATTGAAACATTAAAAATCAACAGAGTGTTCATGATTTCATTGTGTTATTAATATCGGTCATGTATGACTACATCAAGGTCATGACTCTCAAAACACTTGCAGTGCATCATAACATGTATGATCATAAATTGATGTCCATCAAGGTGTTTGATATAACATAAGTGACCTTGATTGAGGCCACAATGAAATGAATCAGTGATATTGCTGGATACAGCTACATTGACATATACTGCCTCCAAGTACTACCTCCCAGTACTGTCTTCCCTGTGCCACCTCCCTTCCAATAGTACGTCCCTGTATTGCCTTCCTGTACTGCCTCCCTGTACTGCCTCTCTGTACTGCCTCTGTACTGCCTCCCTGTACCGCCTCTTTGTACTGCCTCCCTGTACCGCCTTTCTGTACCACCTCTCTGTACCGCTTCTCTACTGTCTTCCTGTACTGTCTTCCTGTACTGCCTCCCAGTACTGCCTCTCTGTGCCACCTCCCTTCCAATACTGATTCCCTGTACTGCCTCTCTGTACTGCCTCCCTGTAATGCCTTCCTGCACCACCTCTCTGTACCGCCTCCCTGTACTGCCTCTCTGTACTGCCTCTCTGTACTGCCTCCCTGTACTGCCTCCCTGTAATGCCTCTCTGTACTGCCTCTCTGTACTGCCTCCCTGTACTGCCTCTCTGTACTGCCTCCCTGTACTGCCTCCCTGTACTGCCTCCCTGTATCATTTATCTGTTCTGCCTCTCTGTACCGCCTCTCTGTAATGCTTCCCTGTAATGCCCCTTTGTATTGCCTCACTCACTGTGTTGATGTGTCTCAGAACCCTCCTCCTGCCGTGAAGCTGGTGATGGAGTCAGTGTGCGTGATGATGGGCTCCAAGTCAGAGAGGAAGCCGGACCCCGGTGGCAGTGGGAAGATGATAGAGGACTACTGGGGACCTTCTCTCAAGCTGCTTAGTGACCTCAAGTTCCTGGACCGACTCAAAACATACGACAAGGACAACATCCCTCCTCCTGTCATCAAGAAAATTAGAGAGAAGTAAGTTTCTCTCCAGAGTGTTCTTAAACTTCACAACTTACATCAGTCTGGTTGTGAAAAATATATATGGCTGTTGTTGTGTTTTGAATGCTTGGTCAACTTGTACTCTGTTTCAGTAGAAATGGATGAATTTTATTGTAGTCATCTAATTTAATGGGATACCTGTTTGATATATCAAGAGATAACGTCCCTGTCACTTATGAAATTATTCTGTTGTGTATAGGTATATGTCAAACCCAGACTTTGACCCTGCCCTGATTAAGAATGCCTCCACTGCCTGTGAGGGTTTGTGTCGATGGGTCAGAGCCATGGACACATATGATCGGGTGGCCAAGGTTGTAGCACCCAAGAAGGAGAAATTAGCCCAAGCTGAAAGCGAGCTGTCTGTACAGATGGACAAGCTCAATGAGAAGAGAGGTCAACTACAAGCTGTAAGTTTAGGATAAAATTATTAGTCCACATTCAGTCAAACGTATTAATCCAAAGTCTTTTCTATTGAAATCTGGATTCATGCTGTGTTTAAAATTCTGTATTTGTAAACCTGTATCCATATTTTGTATGATGAATGTGAATCCATGTTTGTTTATTCTGGATTGGTATTTTTTAATGATGCTAAGGCAAGTCACTCTTATACTAGCGTCATGGTATCCAATGACATAACATTAGTTATACAGAGTATTACGATACAGTTTTGTTGTAGTTATGTGTCCCAGGATAGATTGCTTGATATTTCATTTGTTCAATATCACCTGTGGAAACCAATTTTGGATGATAAAACACAAACTCATCTCGGCTGTGCAGGTGACAGACAAGCTACAGGCACTGAATGATGAGTTCGAGGCTATGACCCAGAAGAAGAAGGAGTTGGAGGACAACATTGACCTGTGCTCAAAGAAGCTGGACAGAGCAGAGAAGCTGATCGGTGGACTGGGTGGTGAGAAGGACAGATGGACAGAGGCAGCGAGGATGTTAGGGGATAAATATATCAACATAACCGGGGATGTCCTTATGTCTGCTGGTGTGGTGGCCTACCTTGGTGCCTTCACTGTCGACTTCAGACAGGTAAGTGTACAAGCTCTCTCTCGTTTTGTTGAAATACTTTGATGCTAATGATTGAAGAATGGGGAAGAGGTGGGGCAATATTGTGCTCTAAAGATGTAACTTAAATCTCCACCTTTAAAGTCCTGGGAGACTATGTCTCTTAACTCCTAGCCTGCTGAAGGAGGTAAAGCTCATCACTCCTCAGGCCTTGGTGTTATCACTTTCCCACATGGTGCAGCATGTCCAACTTTATCCACTGGTGTGAAGCCCCTGTGTCGTAAAATATCTTCTGGTCAAGTTATCTCAGCTTGACTAGTCCATATATTAAGGGTGTACACACACTGAAGACTCAGGTTTTGGGACAGACTGATTTGTGATGCCCTGTTCTTGTGTGTGATGTGTTATTGCTGATTACTGCTAAAAGTGGCATTAAACTGCACTTGCTGCATCTAAAGTCCTTACCAGCATCAAGTAACATGAGGGCTTATTTGAGGTTTGCTCCATTGCTACCATCCTGGAGGTAAGTAGCTGCTGAATGAGACCTCTGTGTCTCACTCCCGGTCTTGCTGTTACAGGACATCACCAAGGAGTGGCACACGCTGTGCAAGGAGAAGGAGATCCCAAGTTCTGAAGTGTTCTCTCTCAATCTTACACTGGGGGATCCAGTGAAGGTTAGAGCATGGCAGATTGCTGGTCTGCCTGTGGATTCATTCAGTGTTGACAATGGAATCATTGTTAGCAACTCCAGAAGATGGCCACTTATGATAGATCCACAAGGTAAGAGTCATTATGACTGCCTGACTCCTGCTACTCTCCTTCTCATCTACTGTGTCCTTAGCATATATATCGTGCCTTATGTCTCTGTTTAATCCCCATCAGGTCAAGCAAACAAGTGGATCAAGAACATGGAGAAGGAAAACAAACTTGGCATCATCAAGTTGTCTGATGCCAACTACATGCGTACACTGGAGAACGCCATCCAGTTTGGAACGCCGGTACTGCTAGAGAACATTGCAGAGGAGTTAGACCCAATCCTGGAGCCCATCCTGCAGAAACAGACGTTCAAGCAGCAGGGTGTGGAGTATATTCGCTTGGGGGACAATGTAATAGAGTATTCCCATGACTTCAAGATGTACATCACCACCAGACTCAGGAACCCTCACTATCTGCCGGAAGTCTCAGTCAAGGTAAACACAGAATTTGATTCAGGATTTCATTCATCTTGGAATTGGGGTAACTGGTTCAATACAATTACCTTTAAAGATTTAAACGTCATATTTCATCAATAAGACCTTATGATACTGTGGTATAAACTGTTTGATGTATTTATTCACTGAATTTGTTATAGCCCGTGAAAAACATAAAATAAAAACATATTTGGTCTTTCTGATGCTGAGACATTGTGATATTATTGAAATGCTGTTTCAGTAGTATGGAACAGGCCTACTGATGATGCACCAGCTATAGTGTCAGTTGATGTGTGTTGTAGGTGTGTGTGCTGAACTTCATGATCACCCCCCAAGGTCTGGAGGACCAGCTGCTTGGAATTGTGGCAGCCAAGGAAAAGCCAGAGCTGGAGGAGAAGAAGAACCAGCTGATCCTGGAATCGGCTGCCAACAAGAAGCAGCTGAAGGAGATTGAGGACAAGATCCTGGAAGTCCTCTCCTCATCACAGGTAAGGAACAGCCTTTCATTCTGTTCTCAACATGAAACACTTTCAGCTTCTCTGTCCCATGTCTTTGTCTTACTAGATTATATACCAAACCTAAATCATTACGGGACAGATCAGATTTCAATTTTTTTTTTAAACTTGAATTTAAAGATGACATACTTCTTCAGCTGAATTTGCATCAAAAGCATAGGCATGAGCCTTTAGGGTTGGTGGCCATTCTGAGCCATTCGTATTGACTTACTTGCTTCCTCTTCAGGGTAATATTCTAGAGGATGAGACAGCTATTAAGGTCCTCTCCTCCTCCAAAGTCCTGTCTGAGGAGATCTCAGCCAAGCAGGAGATCGCTGCATCCACAGAAAAGGAGATTGATGAGACAAGAAATGGATACAAACCTGTTGCAGTTCATTCATCTATATTGTTCTTCTGCATCTCTGACCTTGCCAATATTGAGCCCATGTACCAGTACTCCTTGACATGGTTCATCAACCTGTATCTGCAGGTGAGGCTTGAGTATAAGCATTTGTGTAACTGCAGAAATTATTGTAATGTATTGTATCAGTCAAATACAGTTTAGATTATGGGACGTTCGACTTAACCACAATAAATTTTATAGAATATGTCCATCAGTGTCACTATGTTATTACATATCAACACAATACAGCACTGCCAGACCCATATGTACCAAGTTTTCTTCAATGTGCTTTCTCTCATTTCTCTCAAGTCCAACGTAAATGAATTTTTTATACTTTACCCATATTGTACAGGAAAAAAACATTGAATATAAGATCAGAATGTCTTATTCTGTAGCTCCCTTTTCCTGTGAGTGAGTGAGTGAGTGAGTGAGTGAGTGAGTGAGAGGTTTAACTCTGCTTTAACAGGGGTGGAAATAACCCATTGCCTGACGTCTGAGTCCAGTTTCTTTTTCTGTCAGGCAAGCAAGTTTGTATATATCACTGTACCGGTGTCCAGTTGACTTTCCAATGTTAATTATGTTGTTGATTTAAAGAATCAACAAGAAAACGGCCGGTATAGTGGAAACATTGTCAGGGCAAGTGATTTTACATGTGCAACTGTACCGGAGTACACTAGCAATTTTAAAGTTATTTCCACCCCTGCTTTTAGCAGTATTCCACCAATATCAATGCAGAGGACACAGGAAATGCACTTAGCATATTGTGAGAAATCTAACCCCGGTCTTCAGCATGATGAGCATTTCAACTAATAAACTACCCTGCCGACCCTTCTTTCTCAAGAGTTACCTGACAAACCTGTAACCCCATAACTCTGTATCTCCTTAACCCTGTTTCCCTTCAACTATGTCACTTGATAACCCTGTAACTCTATCACATGTGGACAGAAATCGAAGTTCCAAGACCTATTTTGGCTTTTAAGATGCAAAGACAATCATTGTTATGTTAAGTCTATAAAATACAATGTCTTCAATGAATATCTCTTTTAAACTTTGAAATTCTTATTCCTTCAGTCCATCATCAACAGTACACCTTCAGATGACTTGGAGGAGAGAATCTTCAACCTCAATGACCACTTCACCAACAGCATCTACCGTAATGTGTGTCGGTCACTGTTTGAGAAAGACAAGCTCCTCTTCTCCTTCGTCCTGTGTATTGGAATTATGAGAGGACAGTAAGTTGATCTTTTAGATATATTGTCCTGAAATCAAAATTATGTTTGGTTTGGATATATGTATTTGGCAAATTAATATATTTCAAGGTTTTACTATTATGTTTACATTTTCTGACAATCACTTATCTCATTTCTGGATCAGCTGTGAAATCAAACAGTTTGAAAATATACAAATCAAAGTGCCCAGAAATCAGGAATAGTGACTCACAGAAATGGGGAGTCACAGTATGCAGAAATCGAAAACAGGAAGTAATAGTTTCCAGAAATCAGGAATAGATATGGGTTTCCCGATAAGCTGAGGCATGATAAACAGATGACAATGATAGCAATATACCTGCAGTTTGTCACAGTCCAGTGACACTGTTCGTCTGTTTTGCAGGGGCAATATCATGGAGGAAGTGTGGAGGTTCCTGCTGACTGGAGGCGTGGCCCTAGAGAATCCCTACCCCAACCCTGCCCCTGAGTGGCTCACAGAAAAGTCCTGGGCTGAAATTGTCAGAGCAGGAAGTCTGCAGAATCTCAAAAATTACAGAGAACGTAAGTTTGGTTGAAGTTGGAAGTGTTGTAAATCATGATTTCTATTGTTAATTTTGACAACAGGCCATCATGAATTTTTACTGGTCATAAATTTGTTTCAAAACTGTACCAATTTCCATCTATTTCTCAAGTTAACTTATTTTCATTTTTTTTGTAGATTTTGAAGAAAATGTATCGGAATGGAAGAAATTCTACGATTCCTCAGCACCTCATGAATACAAACTGCCAAGTCCATTTAATGCTCTTAGCGGTCTTGAGAGGATGGTCATATTAAGGACACTGCGGCCAGACAAGATTGTTCCTGCAACTCAGGAGTTCATTGTCGACAATCTAGGCCAGACATACATCGAGCCTCCGACATTTGACCTGGTTGGTTCATTTGCGGACTCGAATTGCTGTGCTCCTTTAATCTTTGTGCTCTCTCCGGGAGCCGATCCTATGGCGGCTCTTCTCAAGTTCGGCCAAGACAAAGGCTTTACTGGCAACCGTATCCAAACCATCTCCCTGGGACAAGGACAGGGTCCCATTGCTGCAAAGATGATTGACAATGCTATCAGAGATGGTACTTGGGTGGTGCTACAGAACTGCCATTTAGCCACAAGTTGGATGCCGAGACTGGAGAAGATCTGCGAGGAGGTGATAGTTCCTGAGAACACGCACAAAGAGTTCCGTTTGTGGTTGACCAGCTACCCCTCAGATGAGTTCCCTGTGTCCATCCTGCAGAATGGGGTCAAGATGACCAATGAGCCTCCTAAAGGTCTACGTGCCAACCTGCTGAGATCCTACCTCAATGATCCTATCTCAGACCCTGCCTTCTTTGGTGGATGTAATAAGGTAGGTGTGCATGTGTTTTAAAGGCTTAGATTAACTTTGTACTTTGCATGATCAATAGCCTAAAACATTTTTTGCTTGTAAAGCTGTTATATCTCATTGTTGGTTGTTTTTTATTGCTGTTGTTTTAATCAGTCTGTTAATAAAACACCCTTTCAATGAAGCTGCATGAAGATATACCAGTAGCCTAGGAGCATGTGACACTATGCGTACTTAACCAACTTGTCATGTGTTCTAGGGAGTCAAGTGGCACAAGATGCTGTTTGGTCTGTGCTTCTTCCATGCCATGGTCCAAGAGAGGAGGAAATTTGGTCCCCTCGGTTGGAACATCCCGTATGAGTTCAACGAATCTGATCTCAGGATCAGCATGAGACAGATGCTGGTTAGTATACCACCTTGTTGTAATCATTGCCGACACTTTCTAGTGCTAGAAGCTCTGAGATCTGTGTCCTGTGTTGTAGCTCCCCCCTGTATGGCCCTGTCCTTTGTTGTAGATCCCCTGTATGACCCTGTCCTGTGTTGTAGCTCCCCTGTATGACCCTGTCCTGTGTTGTAGCTTCTCCTGTATGACCCTGTCCTGTGTTGTAGCTCCCCCTGTATGACCCTGTCCTTTGTTGTAGCTCCCCCTGTATGACCCTGTCCTGTGTTGTAGCTCTACCTGAATGACCCTGTCCTGTGTTGTATCTCCCGTTTATGACATATCCTGTGTTGTAGCTCCCATGTATGACCCTGTCCTGTGTTGTAACTCCCCTGTATGACCCTGTCCTGTGTTGTAACCCTCATGTATGACACTGTCCTGTGTTGTAGCTCCCATCTATGACCCTGTCCTGTGTTGTAACCCTCATGTATGACACTGTCCTGTGTTGTAGCTCCCCCCTGTATGACCCAGTCCTGTGTTGTAGCTCTCCCTGAATGACTATATCATGTGTTGCATCTGTCTCTGAGTGACTATATCCTGTGTTGTAGATGTTCCTGAATGACTATGAAGAACTCCCCCTCCCAGCCCTCACCTACCTGACAGGGGAGTGTAACTATGGTGGCCGCGTCACTGACGACAAGGACAGGAGACTGCTGATGTCACTGCTGTCCATCTTCTATAAGGATAAGATCATCACCCATCCTGACTACAAGTAAGTGCAGATGTGGTATTTGTTGGAGAAGGTCACTGGTGTTGTTGTAATGCACTGTTGTTCTCTTCTCCAAATCTCTCATGATCATTGTATTGCTACCAAACCATGGAAAATAACTTTTATAAAAGTTTTGATCTCATCAGTATTCCATTGAAATACTATATATTACCATAGATCAGCCGATTTCCTAACTTGACCCTTGAAATCTGTAGTAAAACGGTATGAACAATACATGATTTTCTTCGCATGTCAGGTATGCAAACTCAGAACACATTACTTTTCCTATCTCTGCACATTCTTCAGGATATTGTGGTGATGGGGTTCTATGTTTTGGTGTTTTAG
>VKKT01007706.1:28432-40520 GCA_008038995.1 Haliotis laevigata | reverse complement strand
CTTAAGAAAGCCGGATAAACTGGAGGCGACGTTTGTTTAAGAGTAGGTTTTACTTGAGCGAATGACTGAGTGAGTTGGGTTTAACTCCGGTTTAAACGGGGTTTTTTTCAGTTATATCATGGCATGTCAGCTTAATGTTTGAGGAAAGTGATAGAGGTCTCAGACCTCTACCGGAGGGAAGGAATGGTGAGAATCTGTGGACTATAAGTCAACACATTCCATTCTCATCTTTAATCTGTATTATGGTTGATTCTAATGTATCTGTCATTTGGATAATGGCTAGAGTTACGTCAATTTACGATCTTAAACTGTTGGTTCAGAATGGCCAGTGAATTCCTGGATCAGACAAAATGCAGCAATTGTATGACTCCATCATTGTTTAATTGTGCAACCCATTAGTATGAGCACAACTAGTAATCTGATATGCTGATTTGTGTCAAATACTGGTGAAAGCAAAACTTTGTCTCAGGTTCTACACACACAATATATTTTCACTGCACGCCAAATAACCAAAGAGTGTTGGATCAAAGTAAGATGTATTTGTCTCAAGGCAGTCAGCTAACATCAGTTATTCACAAGCAAAAATCCTTTCAACTACTGCCGCCTAGCCAAGATCGATGTTATAATGCGAATGTGTTTCTTGTTCTTCATTTTAAAGAAAGTACATTTGGGTACTCCGAAGCCAAAATATGATGTGTAATTTCACATTTTAAATGTTTCCAATTGTCCAATATGTATAGTGTGCCATACTTCGACACTATCTGGTAATCTACATGCCACTGATACTGCAATGGATATGATCTGGACGGTGAAGGGAGACAGGTGGTTAGGGCAGATAGGTTAGAAAGACTGGGGAGTTAACAGGTCAGAACATACGTCATCTTGTACAGAGGAGTTCCATCCGTAGTCGTCAAAGAGTACAGTTCATCTAGGCTGCTGCTGCTGCTGCTGCTGAGGTTGACGCTGTTCTTTAATAGTTCCCTGAAGAAGTAGGTATTTATGTCTTCTTAAGTCTGTCAATAAATTTGGCAGTGAAAATATCCAGTTCACTAATATTCAGAAAATATGATTGGAGTCGTTTACGCACAATTTTCATTATTTATTAACTAAAACTGTATGATGTCTTTGACTCCAGGTGTAACGATTACCCCCAAAATGTCCCACTTTCACACCTTAAATCAGGTTTAAGGCCGCGGAAAAAAGGTCAGCATTGGTGTCTAAAGATGGAACAGCCGTCATATGTAATTTGTATGATTATGGAAATGATTTTTGCAGGTTTAATCTTTCATCTTTAATATGGCGGCAGTCAAGAGGACGCTGTGTCCTGCTTTCCCCGGAGTCCATTTCCGCAAAGTGGTCGTAGCTCTACGTACGACAGTCGTAAGTCTACGTTGTGTGGGAATTACGATCGTCTCAGCGCTAAAATCACTTTGTGAAACGGAACCCTGGTGTATAAATAGATATATTTTCACCCACCTAACCAATATGTCTGGGGCTTTTCGCTCATCTTCGTCAAGGTTATAGGGTACCTTTCCTGTTTCGAGGTCAATACTGCGCATGCGCATGCCACGAGTGTACCAGACAGTCTCGTTTTTATTGCCGTATCCTAGTTCAAAGGGGATGATGTCCAGTCCAATCTCAGTGGCTGTTCTATTTAATGTAGTATGGTCTGTGGGGCAGAACCTCATCCCCCCGAAATCAAGGTACGTCCCCGGGGCGACTGGCAGCTCGGCAGTGAAGAGTCTTCCACCGACACGGTCGGAGAACTCGAACACGGAGATGGAGAGACCTCTGTCCCTCAGTCTCCATCCCGTGTAGGCGCCCCCGATACCGCCGCCGATGACGGCAACGTCGATACAGTCGCCGTCAGAGGGAGCTGATATTCGGAACAGAAAACAACACCAATAAATTTCGTTATGCATATCGTTTCTCGATAATGTACCACAGTGCTGCATGATGTGTCTTGTAGATAGCGAAACACTTGGGCTGGACCCGATTACAGGAGAAAAGTACTGACAGTACATAAGTTCATATTTCCTTACTATTCAATATAGCAGTGAAGTCATTTTAGGACGAATAAGATATAATCGTATAAGCAATAATAAAAAATACCCATCAAACAAAATCATTACGTGACTTACATGCTTTTACTAGGGTGACCGTAATCAATATTGTGACTCCAAGAATGTCTAGAATCGTGGCTGCCATCATCGCCCGACACGATCCAATAACGGCTTATGTGACGTCATTACCGGAGGCTGAAAACAGGACGTTCGACAGAATGACCCAACAGATCATATAATACCTGTCTCAAATAGTTCGTTTGTTGTTATTTACCTCATTCACTTTTCATAGAGTTGCGAAACTAAATATCCGTAAGAAGGTAGGTCTTATATCAGGATTTTTATCTTAATGTTTGAAAGATGGAAATCTGAAATCCACGGCACCGACTCTCAGTTTGGATTTATTTAACGTCTCCGTATACCTCGAACGTTCCACATATCTCTTGTATATCTTCCAATTTCCCTACCCCGGTTTTGTTACCTATTGAAACTGAAATAACACGTTACCCTAGAAATCTTCCCGCAAAATATCTCAGTGTCAAATCAACAGATGAGAAAGAAATGTTGCATGATTAAGAAATATATTATAGAATTCCCTGGATTTAGAAATCAATACACATTGTTGGAAAGTAATTAATTACAATGGTAGAGCATAAGAGAGAGACAGTACAAACTCCAGAAGCGGTACAATTACTATGGCAGAGTATATACAACAAACAGCAATAGAAATACCAACAGCAAGTAAATGGTAAACAGTCGCCAGGCAGCAACACCGGTCAGTACTCCATAATAGGGATAGGCTGGATATCAAGCGCGGAAAAACTGATCGAGCATTAGATGTAATATCAGTGAGAGAGTAAACTGGGTTTTACGCCGCTTTTAGCAATATTCAAGCAATTTCACGGCGGGGGACACCAGAAATGTACCCATGTGGGGAATCGAACCCGGGTCGTTAGCGTGACGAGCGAAAGCCTTATAACCACGAGGCTCACGCGGCGGCGACGGTTTACTGACTTGAAGTGGGCGCCATTTGACCGAAACGTGTGTTTGTGCGTCTTACCACGGAAAACGTGTTCATGCGTCTATTATAGTGACGCCATTTAGCAGTAAGAGGGTCAAAGTTACGACAGACCACGCCATACGATGCATCAGTGAATGATACCTGCAGCTGCTTCCCATAACTTTGTGGACGTCACAATATGTAATGAAAAGTTGGCTTTTATGATGATTTGTAGAATCTGTAATCCAAGTGGTTGTTGTTTTGTGAAATTATGTTAGCACTTACATTCAAATTAGAAATAGTCGAACCAGAAATGCTTTAAATATGTACTTTAATGCTACAAAAACGCAGCGAAGTATGCTGGAAATAAATTCCGAAGGACGGCAGCTGCGAAGGAGAGGATAGTTATGATAATTTTTTAACTGTTGAAATCGGACGTGTGACAATATACAGTTTAACATTAATATGTTATAGAAATTTATGATTGAGGTCAGAGACGTCTAATAAGATAAGCAGAATATCATGTCATTATTTTCTTAGAAATAATATATTTACAAGTTCAACTGAATTTTTGATAATTTACTCTTTCAAAGTCCTCTGCTTCCTTTTAACAGAAGAGTCGTGATTTCTGATAGAATGGGTGGTAAAAAGCAACGAAACTGGGCGTTATGAAAAGGACGATTATTATAACCGTTAGGGGTATGTGACTTCAGTGGACAACAATTAAAGAAATAATGGCCAAGGAGAACAATGTGAAGGTGTCAGTGAGTGGAATGTGTTTGCTGAACAAGAAATACAGAGAAACAGGTGACGTGAAGGACCTGTCGAAATCTGGCAGGCCGAAAGAGATACTGTTTTCTGATGAATCTATGTTCAGGAGTTTTAGCAACCGAAGGCAATTGAAGGTCCGACTTTTAAAAAACGAAAGATTTCGTCGATGCTGCTTGCAAACGACCGTGAAACATCCGCCTCAAGTTAATGTTTGGGGAGTGATATTTGCAAATGGCCCTGGTTGGCTGAAAAAGGTGACTGGATCGTTGAACAGTGTTCGATATCAACATGCTATAATCAACGACATAGATATTCATGATCGTTGTCTCGCATTCCCTGAGAAAGAATTCATTTTTTTCAATAATGAACTACTGATTTCATAGCTGCCAAAGGCATCCAGGTTTTACCATGGCCCGGGAATTCGACGGATATGAATCCCGTTGAATCGGTGTGAGACATAATTGATAAAAAAAAGTCCCCAGAGACTCCCCGACATCAAGTGATGGACTGTGGACATCCGTCCAAAAACACTGGTATAGTTTTCCAACATCTACCTTTGACAATACCTACCGTAATATGGCAAAAGATTAAAGGCAGTAGTCACTCCAAATGGTGGGGCAACATGTTACTGATGGTATTTCATGAATAAATCATTATTTCCAAACTCTCGTTCATTTTTTTCTTGAAGCAGATGATTACTCAGTGACATCTGACGATTCCACAAACTTATGGGACGCAGCTGTAGGCTAGAAGAAACTGTACCACTTTAGAAATTGAATAATTTATTTTTTTTATTACATGTTGATTTCATTGAGATTTTGATCTTATCAATACATTTTACTTCACGCATCTATATTTGTGGGTTTTAAGCGAGACTGATATCAAACTATTGTAGATTTTATGATTATTTTATTGTAAATTTTATTTAGATATTTGTCAGCTGTACCTGTATAACAAGATATTATTTCAGTTAATAAAATGAGTTTAAAAATGTTCAGGTTTTTTTTAAATAGACAATTCAAGCATTTCACATCCCCTCCCAACTTACCAAGGTAGATCCTCATACAAAATTCTATTCTAAATTTATTTATGTTATTAAATATATGTAAATATTATTCATAAAAAATCCCAATATCAGCTGACACCTACACATGTGTTAACATTGACAGTGTATATTCATAAATCATATGAACAATTAGCAATACATTATCGAACTGCTGAGCAGTTATACCACCATGTTTGACTGGCTTAGTGAAGACGGAAACCCTCTATGTCATTCTGAGACGCTATTCTATCGCCAGGTTCACGCAGAATGTAGATTTAAGACCCCGTAACGCTACGACATGCGCAATTCTATGTTAAAGTGTGAGAGGTACGATCAATTAAGCACGAAGCATACCGCAATGTCCTCTGCTGAATACAGTATCAGAATCAATAAGACCCTTGAACAGCTGTACTGAAAATGTCAAACGATCTTCTATCTTGTCGCGTGAAATTTCACATATAGTGAGAAATACTAGAAGCTTTTAATATACACATTAACATATATTCAATATGAAACAGATATTCTGCATCGACAACATGATGATGTCCGAACTTGCATAATGAAAATATTCCCACTGATTCCGAACACGCAACAAGCAAACACAGATTTACCTGACACCTTGTACAGATATCGCCTTCAAAAAAACAATGGAAGGCGTGAAGAACGACTTCTTTTCCCGCAACGTTTCCCACCGTCTACGATGTAGGTAGGGAACAGTGTCAGCACCAGTGTAGTTAATTACCCTCAACCCGCTATTGATCCCGGGACAAATGGACCGTGGAACAAGAAGCTATAAGTGTGAAAGATACTTACCTTATATTTACCATCTTGACTAGAACATTGTATTTCACAGAGCGAGTTCCTTGCGTCTAGCTCGATAGGCATCACTTGCCTACCGGAAGCGAATGTTTAGACGAAAGAAACAAGTTGTGGAGTGATTGATGTGACAGTATTGGTCGCATATTCATGAAGGCGACAGCTGGATTCTGTGAGTAAACTCTGTACCTATCAGCTATACGACAATAGGCAAGCGATCGAAATGTTGCATATAAAGCGTTATGGATTTGTATTTTGCATTGCATGCGTGTATAATATTGCAACACGTTCGTTGCTCGGATAGGGATATGTCCCATCACAGTTTACATATGGTCTTGACACCTTTGTATATAGCAAACATTTAAATTGATTATTTAACTTGATTAAAATCTATGAAGGTTGTGCATTGACCGACCCCTTAACTATATTTTTTATCGTTAGCAGATTCCAGGTGGAAAGGGTGGTGGGGTAGCCTAGTGGACAAAGCGTTCGCTCGTTATGCCAAAGATCCGGGTTCGATTCCCAACAATGTGTGAAGCCCATTTCTGCTGTCCCCCGACGTGATATTACTGGAATATTGCTAAAAGCGGCGTAAAACCGTACTCCCTCACTCATCCCAGATGGGAAGCTTGTACAGCATTATAGTGATTCTGATAAGTCAGCAGAGAGTCCTCTTGACGATGATAGTTTAAGGGTAGTGGTTAAAGGTGTGAAATTAAACTGCAGACTAACTGTCATTTTTTTGCAGTAAATAATTGTCTATTTGTGTTTCGCATGACGCCGCTCTATACATAGATTCTGCTTGAGACGAGTGTTGTTAATATCGGATCGTTATTATGTGATTATTATTACGCATTCACAATGTATGGAATACTGTAAGAGAAATTATTGCTTTAAATCGATCTCGACCCTCCGTAAAAAGCTAAATGCTATCAAACACTGTGTCGAAGTATATGGTCCAGATTCGATTATTTACAGACGGCTGTCATACAGCTAGACTATTGCGGCGTTAAACTACAAACAAAACAAATCTTATATACCTGAGACATACTAGTAGATGCTTGGCTAGTACAAGGCTGAATATGGGACACCACTGCCCCAACTGAATATCATATGTACAATTATTACATAGTTTCATAATCCATATCACTGCCACATAACAAAGAGCACACTCTATAATTACCTCTCTATAAGTTGGGGGAAAATGTACTTGCTTCATGTCAAGTAATGGAAATGTTATGTTGTCGAGGATTGAGTGATTAGTGTTTGTCATCAAAGGTTTGTTGAATATATCCGCACCTCGTAATAGGAACCTGTGAAGATACGGGTTAGAATTGATCAACGGTAACCCATGCTTGTCGTAAGAGGCGACTAACGGGATCGGGTGGCCATGCTCGCTGGCTTGGTTGACACATGTCATCGTATCCTAAATGCGTCGGTGATCACTGGATTGTCTGTTCCAGACTCTATTATCTGCAGACCGCCACCATATAGGAATATTGCTGAGTGCGGCGTAAAACTAACTCACCCATTCATTCTTAATAGGACACCGCGCAACACGCTCTAAACTCGTGTGGTGTAGCAACTCAGTTAACAATGTCGGGTGTGACCACCATTTGCGTTGTTACAGGCGGATGATTGAAACCAGATTCAGGGATGTTGTTGCAAATGTCAACCATATATTGACGAAAATGAGTTAGCTTTCCAGACTGGTTTTGGTCCTGTTGTAGGCGTCCACTCTTCTTATCCCATGTATGTTGTTGGGGCAGGTGTGGAGAAACGCCCGTCTTGGCAATACGGCAATCGTATCCTCCAACAGAAAGTATGTTACAACAAGAGCAACATTTGGGCGGACATTGTCCTGCTGCACCGTGACGACATCCCCACATTTTCACAAACAACATGATCTCGAACACCGTCTTCCTGGTAGCAGTAACAATCCTACCTTGTTCAGTGGGATATGGACCTCAAGTGGCTCTGACTCCTGCGCACCACCCTAGTATCACCTCTCCACATGTTCATGCGACACTACCCAAATCATCCAAGAACATTAAATACATGCACATATACTATTACATTCCTGACTACGTTGAGTAAGGCAAGTGGCGCGAAAACCTCCTCCTGGACAATCAATACTGGCTTCAAAAGATGCAAAACTACACTTGGCTCCAAGAGAACGAAACTACTGCTGACAACTAATTATTGTTCCAACACAATGTTATGAACTTCTACTGAATCTTAAAACAAACGATGCAATGGAGACCATGTAAACAAACAAGATGTCGGGCGGGAGCTACCCGCCTTTGTGGGGTGTATTGTTTCTCAAATGACCTCGTAAGCACAGGTTAGCAGCTGTCAAATATAATATACGTAGCAAGAGGACAGGCATGCAAATATTTTGCAGACGCATTTTCAACAACTGGTGGCGAAACTCGGGACAGTAGGCTAATAACGTTTGCGTCAACATCTCACATGTCCGATATTGTATTTCATGTAACTGTGACAGTGCATAATTCATCATTATATTCTTTATATTTGTTTCTGTAGGCATATATTTTGTATATGTTTGTCACAAATTTCACTTTCATTCTGATGAGTTACTAATATTGAAATGTCACTTTAATTATCCTCCATGGCATGGCTCAAGCTGATGTAACGCACTTTGCAAAGATAATTAACATGAACCATATACCATTTATTACAGAATCTTTTTGCAATCTATATACAAAGAAACCTATAGCTATTTATCATCTTTGAATGTTCTGAAATGTAGAATCACGCTAACAAAATTTCGTGGTTCCTCCCATGATTTGTTAATAGAAACAGGTAGAATTATTGGAATAGAAAAGACGATAGAATATGTAAAATGTGTGACTTGAATCTAGTTGATGAATATCACTTCCTTTGTGTCTGTCCAGCCCACCTCACTTTAAGAAATAAGTATATTAAGAAATATTACTTAGAACATCACAATATTTATAAATTTATATCTCTATTAACCTATTCTAGCAAGGAACACCTGGTAAAGTTGCCAATGTTTCTGTACGATGCCTTTCTACACAGAAGAAATGTACTTTTTACTGCCAAATAATGATACTAGTATAGACTCTTAAGTGCAAATAAAGATTATGAGAATAGAAAGTGTCAACTTTAAACTCAATCTATTGTTTGCAAGAACCACTGTATAAACATCCAGACCTCAACTGCAAAAACAAACAACTGCAACAAAAAACCTGTAATATATCTGATCTACTTGACGCCAAATACCATTGTGTCACAGTCATGTGACATCCGCTATACAAACTAATTTCACATCCAGACAAGAGCTGTAAAACAAACTGTAACTTAAAGTGATGTAATTACCTTGTCACGGTCATGTGACTACGCTTCCAAAAACTCATTTCGGCTTGTCCAATCAGTTACTATTAGTAAAAGTATCTGATCTATGTCAACCAACCGAAATCGTAATTAAAAGACCTATTATATGTTTTGGCCAATCGCAAAAGAATTCCATCATTGATCCGTGATGTTTCGGCTATAAAAAGAGGTCAGTGATTTCCTATCGACACACGTGATCTCACAATAAATGTTGAAACATCTCCTTGACTGAACATTGAATTGACATTTAGGAATTCTCCATTCCATATTAAGGTAAGTTCTTTTGAACAACTCTATAAATTATGTCAGATAATGTCATGACTGAAATGTATTATTTATTAATAGAAAGTGGCCATATCATGTATATAGTGTATTTGCAGTAACATTGTCATGCATAATATCATGTTAATGAATATGTAAGTGAATTGTTGTGCATTTGATGTACTTTAGATGGATGTACATTACATCACTAATATGCTGATAGTGAACTTATATAAATGGCAAATATCATTCACATATGTTTTATATGACGACAGCTGAGGTATAATTGAGAAATGTGTTAAAATGATTTGTATGATGAATGATTCCCAATTATGATTATGATTATTATTTTAGGTTGAAAGAAGAAATATTATAATTGTTATATATATAAGCTCTATATGCTAATTACCCATCAAAATTTGATATAAGATTATTGTTTGAAGATCTTTAATGTATATGTATTTATGTATGACATACTTGACCCCACAAGAAATGTTGAAACATCTTCTTGACTGATCATTAATGAGCGTGACATAACATTTGTGAACCATACAAAGACTGGTGCAGCCCCCCCNCCCACCCTCCCCTCCTGTGATCACTGGCTGTTCAAATCCAGCGGCGGAAACAGCATTTTTGGAACTCGTCTACCCACCCCTACCCCACCCTCTTAATGAAATCTCCATCACCATGAACATAGTCACTGGTTTCAACCCAGTATGGCTAAAAGCGTTAAAGCTTTTATACGACATTTCGACATTCTCTGATAACACGCACCTTAGTAACAGCACATACTAACTCCGCAATAACAAATGCCTGTTAAATATTCCAGCAACATCAGATTCGATTCCCCACATGGGTACAATGTGTGAAGCTCATTTTCCGAGTCCCCAGTCGTGATATTGCTGGACTCTGGCTGAAAGCGGCGTTAAAACCCAGCTCACTCATTCACACCAGCAAGATCACGACGGGGTACAACGATGAGAGGCTTCTGACAATGTACCTCTGTCGGGAATCGTCTTCGGAGTGAGTGAGGTTTTACATTACTCTGAACATTAATCCAGTTATATCACGGCTTGTCAGCTTGGTGTGGGAGGAAATCCCCAAGTAATGCAGGTATCATAATGCAGGTCCTATGGATAATACAGTGAGTGAGTGAGTTTAGTTTTACGCTGCTTTTAGCAATATTCCAGCTATATCACGGCGGGGAATATCAGAAATTGGTTTCACACATTGTACCCATGTGGGGAATCGAACCTGGGTCTTAGGCGTGACGAGCGCACGCTTTAACCACTAGGCTACCCCACCGGCCGGATTTCAAATGAGTTTCATTCATCACGTTCTTGATATGGCTGTGTGGTGGTGTAGCCTATAATTAGTGGTTAAGGCGTTCACTCATTGAACCACTAGGCTACTCCACCGCACCTACTAATAACACAGAATACTAAACGTAACAGCAAGTCACGCATGCATTTTATCGTCATTTTCAAACAGCTGTTCCACATAATGTGTGCTAATACACAAAACTACTCGACAGGGTTATATTTGGTTTGTCTTTGAGTATTGTTACTCAGTGGCAGATTGCGGTTAAATAGCTTCAATGCGTTTGAGATATACCCCGTTAAGGTGAGACAGCATGTAAATAATTTGTAAACTATTTTGTGAGCGATTTGGATTTCGTCTTAATCCACCCTAAAAGGAAATTTACCTTAAATTCTGGTTAGATGAGAACACATAATAATTAAGGACAGGAACACGTGTACTGTTGCGCAACACACAGTCGAAGTCTGACGTAATTGATTGTTATTACGTTTGAGATTATCCCCATTCATACACGGAAACAAACAAAATGTCGGACAGTAGGAACTCTCAAGCTCGTTTAACATCTTTACTCAACTAATCGAAGCCAGTTAATCAATTTAATAATTATTGCTTGTCCATTGAAAACACCACAGTTGAACGACTTAAGTTCACGCTGAACACCAAACCGTGTTATTATCAACAACTCTACTGCCAGAACACGTGCACTCACAAATACTGAAAACTCTCAACATCGCTGAACACGTGCACTCACAAATACTGAAAACTCTCAACATCGCTGAACACGTGCACTCACAAATACTGAAAACTCTCAACATCGCTGAACACGTGCACTAACAAATATTGAAAACTCTCAACATCGATGACATGAAGTTATTCAGTGAGACTGCGTTTAGAAATGTTAGGTCAGTGTGAGAAGCTTCTGAGCGAGCGATAATCCTGAGCTGGTTCCTGGCTCCCTTTGCGCGTCAGCGATTTGCGCCAAAACAAATTGCGATATGAGAGACGGAGCTCAGGATTGATCCCAAAGGCTGGGCCGACTTCATATGAAATTAGTTTGTCAGAGTTTCTTGCAAGACATTTTCACTTTGTATATAGCAGTGATAGTTTCAGTTAGTCTGTTTCGTTTGTATGGAACTATTTTATACTTATTGGATATGAAATGGTGTTATATTGTTTTATTATTTAGTAAAATAAGAATAAAATATAAGTACATGTAATAACAATGTTGTATTGGAATAAGTTATTCCGAGACATTAAGTTTTATTAAGTTGAGTGCAACTCGCTGCTCACAGTAATTTTGTGGTATTTTATAAGCTGGGACGTACAATATTGAACAAACTATGGATAAGAACTTCATTGTTTCACGAGTGCAACGTTTCGATACAGATTCTTGTACCGCAGGGCTTGACAACGGTACAAGAATCTGTATCTAAA
>VKKT01007704.1:27981-44406 GCA_008038995.1 Haliotis laevigata | reverse complement strand
ATTGTATTGTCTTCTTTAATTGGAATATTTTAGCTTTGTTCGCTAGTTTTATATTGATAGCTCTGATTGTCTAGTATTTTTACTGTCCTTCGTCGGCAGGTTTTTATAATAACTATATATATTCTATTACAATGTCAAATGTTCTCGTCACGATATGGCTGAAATATTGCCGATGTGAAGTTAAATAATAATTCACTCACTCAATCAAAGGGGGTTGAAGTAGTGTAAAATTATTGTCCTCATGAGAGGGTACGTAAGTCCCAAAATGTTCAAAGTCCATTTAAACTTGCCAGGATTTTTCAACGTAGCATTTTTGTCATTTTAATTTTGGCTAACATTTCTTACAATCGCCAGCAGCTGAAGGGATGGTGTAAATCCAACTAGGGTCCATGTAGGTAGGAAAGGTACTGTAAGTCCCCATGGACCCTAGTATGGTGATCTACCTTCTGTTGTTGGCGATCTATAGCCTGATTTTATRTTGAATTGTCCCAATAGTGGCATTAGTTTTAAACTTTCCACGCTAGTATTAATTCTAATTGTGATAATCTAGTTGTTTTACTGTCCTTCGTCGACAGGTTTTATGATCTCTATATATATGCTATTTCAATGTCAAGTGTTTTCGTCACGATATGGCTGAAATATTGCCGATGTGATGTTAAATTATAACTCACTCACTCACTCACTCTAGGTACTTTGCTGTCCTTCGTCGGCAGGTTTTTTTATAATATACATATATTTCATTTCAATATCAAATGTTCTCGTCACGATATGGCTGAAATATTGCCGACGTGACGTTAAATATTAACTCACTCACTCACTCACTAAACACGTGTCTGGTATTCTGAATGATATTTTTCTGGATCAACGACTTAAAACCTTATCACTATCCTTCAAACCTTTTGTTAAAATTGGATGGTGAGTGTCCTGTTCAGTTCGCATTTCTTTATATTTCTGTTGATATATCATTTTATATGTGACTGATTTCTTAAACATTAAACTCTTGTTGGTGAATATTGTCTAATTATTCTAAGTTACATATACAAGCTCTACAATATGCAACCGACCCATAGTCTAGCTTATATCGGATAAGAGATACTGTATAGGAAAGCGTGTTTGGGCACATCTATACCTAGAAGAGGCAACAAGTTTCGGGAGATCAAGACCTGTCAAGCATTTTGCTTTAAGATATTTTTTAATGAGACGAAGATGTCCAAAGTGAAACCTACAAATGTGGCTTTCTTTACTACCTTGATAAAAGAACCTTCCAAAAGTAATTCTGAATTTTCGATAGTTTCAACCAAAATGTATGCACTTGCTTTTTGTTTTAGACAACCTAAAGCCATTCTCAAGCCATCTTCTTAAGGCACAGTTTTGTGTGCATTTTTTTGCCACTCAATCCAATATCATGTAAATGTTTTGAAATACCATGCTTACACATCATTAAATTTGAGAGATCGAAAAATATGGATACAGCATGCGTTTATTACCAATAATAATTCAAGACGAACCAAATAGTCAATTGTACTTGGAACGGTATTGTATATACCTTATTGGATCGTTGCGTTCTAAAGTCCAAAATACGCGATTATGGATCATTCGCTCAATGGTCTTGCAAACACAGCTGGTGGTGATAAGGTCGATAACTGTATGGTCCATGTGAGGGTTTGGAAGAGGCAGAACTATGACGTTTCGCCATGAAGGAAAATGACCCGTTATCCAAATAAAATCGTTAAGTAAAGATTCAAGACGAGGTTCAGGCAATTGTTTTAGCACTTGATCGTGACTATCATCAGCTCCTGTTTGCAGTATCATGAACTTGTGTTAAGGCAGCATTAAGCCCATGCACCTGAAATGTCTCATTATAAATTTTACCATTATCAGAAGTGAAAGTCACTCTATTCCTTTCTCGTTGTGTTTCATAATTCTGAATAAGTTGATTTCAAATGAAGGCGAATGTTTAGGTATGGTTTCAACCCCAACGTGTTTGTAATATCAGACGGTTCAGTCTGTAAACTGAGATGACAAATACTACGGGATATGGAGCCCATACTTCTGACATATTAAGGTGTACCTGAAGCTGTATTGGAAACAGTCTTTCCAAGGTAGACGTTTCATATGTTTAAACTTTCATCAAGCCTGTTTATGTATTCAGTGGCGCCCGTACGTCCCGATTCTTGTTAACGCGTTCTTTGTCAACAGCTTTTTCAATTTTTAATTTTATTGATCTTTAATATAATTATAAAATATTCTCGTCACGATATGCCTGAAATATTGCCGACGTGACGATAAATATTAACTCACTCACTCACTCTTGTTAACTCGATATCTCATGAACTGTTGTACCAAATGTCTTCAAATTTGGTGACAGCCTACATTAGGGGGATTACCCAGACACCAGTTGATTTGGGTGACCTTGACCTTATTTTCAAGGTCACCACGACCACTTTTCAAACTCTTGCTAACGCGATGTCTTAAAGACAGCTGTACCCCATGTCACATTGACCACTTTTCAAACTTATTTAAACGCGATATCTCATAAAACATTGTACCCAATGTTTTCAATTATGGCGACAGCCCACATTGGGTGATTATGCAGACACCAGTCATTTCTGGCATCTTGTATATCATCACAAAATAAAAAGTAGTAAATATAGATATTCAATTCTTTAGCGGCTGGGGATATTTCCATATCAGTGGCAAACACTTGTATTATTTAAGTTATAAACATAGGATTACCGTGGAAATATTTCTCTGTTTTCTTCCTATATTTCCCAGTCTGTTCGCATTCGCCATTAAACCATACGTGTCTGTGGATATATGGAGGACTTAGGGATAGTTTCATTTGCTCATCGCCTATGTGTTCCAGTCAGACAGAGAACATCTGAAGTGGGTCAATTACGTCTAGCAATTGTTTGCTTTGGATAGATTCTAACCCGGCCAACACTTGGAGAGAGCCATTAGCGATAAACAGGCTGTTCTTCATGTGGGCCTAAGGACATTCGGTACCGTGCCACTCAAAATGCCCCATCAAAAATGATTTTGTACCTCATTTAACCCCCAACGTAGAATTTTGTACCTTCACAAAACTACGTCAGTGTATGGGAACAATTTTTCGGAACGTTTGAGCCAGTAACCATGACATTCCAATCGTCTAAACAATAACTTGAAACAGCAGGAATTAAATTCTTTAACTGCATATTAAAGCATTGCCATCTATATGTTTATAGCTAATACAACATTCTAAAATGCTGTTACATTGTCAAGGTAAAACAATTATTTCATAATAAAGATTACGATTGCGTCACTATGATCATATTACAAATACACATATTTCTAATCGTCGTAATGTATTGATTCCTACCTTTAATTTGATCATCATGCAGTGATTAATTTAAAGCAGTGATTTATTTGAAAATGAGCTACTTGTACCATCGTACTTGAAAACCAAATATTATTTGAGGGAGGGAGTTAAGATGTTAAGAGTCACATCGGCAAGATTTCAGTGACATCGTGACTAAAACAATTTATACATGAATAATAAATAAAGTGTTTTAATAAAATATGTCCACAAAGCAGTAAAACAACTAGGTTGTCACAGATAGAAATTTAAAACTCGCATGTAAGCATTAAAACATTTACTACAATAGAGGACAATTCAATATACAAAAGGGGATATACGTCACCAGCAACTGAAGGGAGATCACCATACTAGGGACCATGGAGACTTACAGTACCTTTGTTACCTGTATGGATCCTAGCTGGATTTACATCATCACCTCAGTTACTGCGGACAGTGAGTGAGTTTAACGTAAACTAAAATGAGAAATATATGGTGTTCAAAGAAATAATCGAGAGATGTGGAGCTTACATATCTTCTTACGGGGACAACTATTTTACGTCACACGTTTTTTTTTACAATAAAACATTTAAGTTAAAACTCATATTATCCAGTGTATTTGTTTTCAGTTCTATTTCGCAAACACAGGTTCCTTTAAAATTCTTCTCTGATAGATCAAAGATCAAAACACCTAACCAGTCACATTACATACATGAACGGGACATATTCTCCATAGCGTCAGATAAAAGGAGCAAACATATACATGTATCAATGTTTTGTGTGCAATCTAAAACATAAGAAATTCAGAATTTCAGTCAATCCAGAGATCTACTGGGCGAATCAAACCATAACCTAAAACACTTTTCAAGTTAATGGAAGCATTTCAGTAGTGTATACAATGTTGTTCATGCAGGAACCATGAAAACAATGACGGTTTCCTAGTATGTTTTACTATCATTCGCTCATCGTACAGATCCACGTAGAATATTTGTGTCATTTTAATTTTGACTAGAATTCCTAACTATCGCCAGCGACTGAAGAGATGATGCAAATCTATGGTTCGTGAAGGCAGACAAAGTACTGTAAGTCCCCTTGATCAGTAGTATGATGATCTTTCTTCAGTTGATGCCCGTTTAAGTATTATACTGTCCAGAATGCCGTGATATGTTACACGGTACAAGTTAAAACGGGTCTTACCACTTAAATAAAGTCGAGCATTGGACGTTGAAATGTTGAAACGGACATGAAACGAAAACAGTGACATTACTTTTTTTTTAAAAAAGCTGGTTTATTAATTTTTGTTGGATCAGGCTTTTATTCAATTCCCATGATTTATGATGCAGAATCGCATGTTACATTTTTCCTTAAACAGGAAGTTAATTCGGAAACTACCTTCCAATTTTGTACTTATATCACTACTTCGATATTGATTGGTTGTAGTCACACCAGCTTCGAAAACCCTGCATCGAAACCCCTGTAATATATGTATGAAACCTAAAGTGGTTATCCCTATAATGTAAGCGTAGTCATGTGACCTAATTATATGAATGAGTGTTAGGGTGTGAGTTATTATTTAGCGTCACATCGGCAATATTTCAGCCATATCGTGACGAGAACAATCCAGTTTATATCAATATGAAAATCAATAAGGTTAGAGCATAAATACCTGTCATCGAAGGACAGTAAACATACTAGAACATCACAGCTATATAAATTTAAAACTAGTACGCTAACGTAAAGTTAAATCACTATAGACAGTACAAAATAAAAACGGGCTATAGATCACCAACAACTGAAGGTAGATTCCCATACCAGGGACCATGGGGACTTACAGTACCTTTGCTACCTGCATGGACCCTAGCTGGATTTACACCATCCCTTCAGCTATTGGTGATTGAAGACAAATCTAGCCATAACTTAACAGTACACATATTCTACGATTAAAACAGTGGCAAATTTAAATTGACCGTAAATGTGTTGGGACTTAGGTACCCTCTCAGGAGGACAATAATTTTACAATATTTCAACCCCCTTTGAGGGTACAGCCATTAACAGTCGAAGTTGATTATCTAAACTACCAATTATAAAACTTTATCTATTTACAAAACATATATCAAAATTCATTTAACAAATCTATCTCTTTTAAAAAACCAATGATTAAATTATAATTAACATTATTAAAGGTCCTTTACTGTTTTGAAACTGAAATATTTAGCCCCTATGATGGACAATTCAACACAGTCTCAACACAGTGACTCTATCATCACAAGGGATACAAAACGGAGGATCCTCGCCTTTCAATAGATCGTGTGTGGCCAATACGACAGCGTCGCATGATGACCTCTTCAAATCTGGACTGACAACCCAAGTAGGTATAACCAATATAGGGTTTTATTTCATGTAATGTATTTATACCTACTTGGGTGTCCCACTTCTTCTGCATCAGATCACTCTTTGCAATCAGAGTATGGAATAAGAAGTGGTGTCACAGATTTGTTGAGTGCTGCCTTAGCAGAAAAATTAGCCATTGTGTCCCAGGAAATGCCAACGTAGCTGGGTAACCAACAAAAGACGATGTTGTATTGGCCAGTAGTAAGATCATTGTATAGTTCAACGATTTCAATAAAGAGTGGATGTTTGTAAAAAAGATTTTTAATAGCCTGAAGGCACGAAAGAGAGTCCGAAAATATTATATTTTGTTTACAATTAGGGTGTTTTTTAATATATTTAAGCACTGTTAATATGGCATTTGCTTCGGGTGTGAAAATTGAGCTGTGATCCGGTAATCTTGTAGAAATTGTTTTTGATCCAATGACAGTGGCACAATCAACAGCGCCACCATCCTTGGGTCCATCTGTAAATAAGGATTTGTATGTATTATATTTACTTTTTAATTGATTAAATTCTTTTTTATATATTAAGTCATTAGTTTCTGATTTTTTAAAAGTTGTCAGTGTAAGGTCAACTTCCGGCCTAACCAATTGCCAAGGTGGAGAAGGAGGAAGACGAGAAGGAGATATATTCTCTAACTTAATGCCAGCATCAGAAAGGAAAGGTTTGACTCTTAGTCCCAAAGGGGGAACAAGAGAAGACTTTTTGTTATACAGATCCTCATACAGAGGATTAAAAACACACATGTGTGCAAGATTGGACTCATTGGAATATAGCTTTGTGATATATTGTAACGATAATTTGATACGTCGATGTTTTAAGGATGGCTAATCAGCCTCGACGTAAAGACTGTCAATAGGAGAAGTTCGGAAAGATCCAAGACAAAGTCTTAGACCATGGCGATGGACAGAATCAAGTAGTTTCAAATTAATTTTTACAGGCTCCACCATAAACGATGGATCCCTAATCAAGTTTCGATCGGACAAGTGATCTATGTAAGTGAAGGAGGGAAGTTTGGTCCCCTCCCCACTTAGAACTGGAAACAACTTTCAGCAAGTCGAGTGCCTTCAAACATTTGGCTTTTAGATATTTAATATGAGGCAGAAAAGTTAAATGGGAGTCAAAGTTGAGACCAAGGAACTTAACTTCCTTCACAACTTTGATGGGTGTGCTATTTAAAGATAATTCAGGGTCTTTATGAGGTTTGTATTTTCTGCAGAAATGTATACAATTGGTTTTAGATTTAGAAAATTTAAACCCGTTTTCCAGACACCATCTATGAATTTTGTTGAGACAAATTTGTAACTGTCTCTCAATAGTTCGCATATTTTTACCACGGCAAGAAATATTAAAATCATCCACGAAAATGGATCCATCAATTGAATCACTTAAAACCTTTGAAAGACTATTTATTTTAATACTAAATAGCGTAACAGACAAAATACTGCCTTGCGGGACACCCCTGATCCTGATTTTAATGGTCAGACAGGGTTGAACCCACTCGGACCTGAAATTGCCTGGCTGTTAAAACTGTGATATAAAAAGAGGTAAACGACCTCTTAAACCGAAATCGTGTAAATCTTTTAATATGCCGTGCTTCCAGGTGGTATCGTACGCTTTCTCGAGATCAAAGAATATTGATACAGCATGTTGTTTAGCTACTATAGCATTTTTAAGGATTCTAACCGTACCAAATGATCAATGGTACTTCGATTTTTCCTGAAAACAAATTGAATGTTGTGATAAGGTTATTGGTTTCAAGATACCAAATTAATCTATTATTTACCATTAGTTCCATGGTCTTACAGACACAGCTGGTTACCGATATGGGTCTGTAATATGATGGATCTGTATGATCCCGGCAGGGTTTTGGTATTGGGACTATAATGGTATTACGCCATGACGGAGGGAAATTTCCAGACGTCCATATTTGATCAAATGTTTCTAAAAGTGTCAAAAGACATGATTCGGGCAAATGTTTCAATAACTGTTAATGGATATTATCATTACCTGCTAGAGTATCATGAGCTTGCTCAAGAGCTGTGTGAAGCTCACGTAATGAAAACACTTCATTGTAGTCTTCACCGTTATGTGAATCAAAATTAACTTTTGTCTTTTTCCGTTGTTTCTGATATCTCTGAAAGTCAGGGCCTTTTTTTTGTCGATGAAGAATTTTTGGCAAGAGTTTCGCCAATTTTATTTGCAATGTCAGATTTATCAGTTATTAAATTGTCACCATCTTTTAAATGGTGGATAGCAGATTTTGAACCTTTGCCTTATATTCGCTGAACCATGCTCCACACCTTGGACATGGGTTTGCGCGAATTAATTTTGGTGACATAATTTCTGCAAGATTGACGCTTGTTTTGTTTATATGCATGTCGTGCCTTGGCATTTCTAATTTTAACTTTATTTAAGTTATGAACTGTAGGATGTCGGCGGAAATATTTTTCCGCTTTCTTCCTATATGTTTCCTGGCTTGTTTGCATTCATTGTTAAACCATGGTTTACGAATATGAGGAGTTGCAGAGGACTTTGAAATTGAAGAAACAATTCTTGTCAGTTGAGAAGAAAAAAACTATGGGATCTGATACATTTTTCAAATTGTCAGGAACTAATTTTTGCACACATATTGTTTCAAACAAGGACCAGTTGGCCTTGGACAAATTCCAACGTGAGAAAGGGGGATCATCATCCGGTTTTATAGCTTTTAGGATAGTAGGGAAGTGAACGCTCTCACAAAGGTCGTCATGAGTAGACCATTCAAATTCGGTGTAAACTTCTGCGAGGGACAGATCAAGTGAAGAATAGGTTCGTGTAGCAAGATGTAAATAAGTGCTTGATTCATCATTAAACACACATAAATTATTATCAGAAATAAAATCTTCAATGACCCTGCCTTTATTGTTTGTACTTGTACTTCCCCATAGAGGGCTGTGCTCGTTTAAATCGCCCAAGATGATACAGGGCTTTGGTAGCTGATCATACAGATTCTGAAGATCAGATGTCGAAGAGCAGATGAAGGTGGAATGTACAAAGAGCACAAAGTAAGTGTAATGTGCAAAGTAAGGCGAATAGCGAAGGCTTGGAGATTAGTATTTAGATGGACACCACTATGTTAAAGCATAACATAAAATCCGTTGTAGAACATAAAACTCACATACAACTATGATTGAAACAGGCGCGGTGGGCGTAGCCTAGTGGTTAAAGTGTTCGATCGTCAGAACGATGGTCCGGGTTCGATTCCCCACATGGGCACAATGTGAGAAGCCCATTCCTGGTGTCCCACGCCGTGATATGGCTGAAATATTGCTAAACGCGGCGTAAAACCCAACTCACACACTCGAAACCAACGTAGAAAGTAATATTAATAACAAGTGTACTTCTTTTCTCAAGCATTGTCCAAAATCATGTCAAAGTGAAGCTGTCAAGAACTTCCACAGTGCAGACCTGTAGTTGCTACAGTATTCAATGTATACGAGATAATAGATTTTGGCAAGGTAACACGACAGCAATCATCTAAGAGATGTCATATTTAAGTATATACAAAGCCATACTTTCTTCAAAGGTTTTATCGACGTGTCCCTAATTTCAGATCAACCAACCATTTATGGGATATATCTAAACAGAAAACATCTGGATTAAGTCAGGTCTATCCATAAAACTGTCTGATGTCAGTCTTCCGAGGCAGGTGGTCTGAAATAATGGCCATCTGCCTTTGAAAACAATTCCATCTTGTTGAAAATGGATCATCGGTGGTTTAGATGTTTCCAGTCAGGTCTCACCGTAGTTCAGATTGGAAGCTCAAGCATTGATGTCACTCGGTCTGTGAAGAACTTGGGTGTTGTTTTGGACTCAGAACTGTCCATGAAGCAACATGTCAGTCACATCTCCAGAGTCTGCTCTTTCCAGTTGAGGAATATCAGCAACATCAGAAGGTATCTGACCAAAGAATCTCTTATCATCCTGATTCTCACTCTGGTAACATCTAGGATTGATTACTGTAACAGCCTCCTTGCCGGTGCACCCAAGTCTGTTACCAGCAAGCTACAGCACATCCAGCATACAGCTGCTCGGATAGAGATGAAAGAGAAGCTCTGGTGCTGTAGTTGATTGTCTGTTGTTTAACGCAACACACAGCACAATTCCAGCTAAATGGCGGCGGTCTGTAAATAATCGAGTGATCAAAATCATGAACCTCGATCTGCGAAATTCAGATACAATGACATGTGTCAATCAAGACAATGAGCCTTTCCACCCGGTCCCGTTAGTCGCCTCTTAGGACAAGCATGGGTTCCAGAAGATCAATTGCACCCGGATATTCAAGGCTCTGCGCTGAAACAAACTGCGGGAGAGCACAATTTTAATCTGCTTCTTCTATTACCACGTGTAAGATCTGGCAATGCAGTGCATCCGGTTATTAGCGGAAACAACTCAGAGTAAATTACAATGTCTACAAACTACAATTCGCGAACGAGCAACGCGATAACGGCTGTATAATGATAGAAGCGTCTATAAAATATTCTAGTGACATAGGTTTCGTGCTTGCCAAACACAAGACTTTAACACGTACACATGAGCATTGATCAACCCGCATCCATGCGCACACTAAAAAGGAATTGGTCAGATCAGATGACCAGATCCAAGCATACTGGAAAGCACTTGTAACACACGTGCTTTACACAATATCCGAACAGTTATCGGTTCACATGCAAATATGTTAACACCGCAACTTTGGGAGGTGGCATAAAGTCCATTACATTTAAATGCGGAAACATCAAATTGCTTTCGATGTTGATAAGCAATATGACAAATGATGGCAAGTTATATTAATGTGCAGTCTAAGTAAACTTAGGCTCAGTATTATTAGTTACACTGCTATACTATAGGGTCTAACAAACCCCTGGAGTCGCGTCAGCCAAACTTTGAGTGACCTATGACCATCCAATCAAACTGGAGACGACGGCCGGTCGGATTTAACCAATCAGACAACGGCTACGGCAACGGCATTGCGGGCATTGATTCCACTGATGCCAAAGCTGTAGCATACAATAATACCTTGTCCCAGGTCCTCGATCAGCATGCACCACGACCAAGGTGTGCCTGGATGACCGACGACATTTCCAAAGCTAAACACGAACGTCGACGTGCAGAAAAGACATGACACTCTACTGGACTGGTTGTACACAGACAACTGCTTCAAGTCTATAGAAATAGGGTCAACTCCCTTGTGCGTAAGTCCAAATTGTCTCATGTAAAGAAACAGATGATCGACAACGACACTAACAAGCTGTACAGGATTGTAGACAGAAACATAGGCTGATTCACACAAAAATGTAACTAAGGTTGTGTCTATGAAGCGGGCGAATGATATAGCTACCTTCTTTATAGACAAAGTGGACAGGGTTGTGGACAACATTACCTCTTCCGGTCCCGGCCACAATGTCTTGGAATACGACACCGGATTCCATGGCACAGAACTCTCCACTTTCACTCTTGCAACTGAATGTAGTGTGAGCAAGGTGATTCAGGCAGCACCTAACAAGACAAGTTCACAAGATCCCATCCCAACATGGATACTTAAGCATYGTCTCCCTGCGGTCGCCTTTCCAGCATCCCCAGTGATCAACGCGTATTCCCTCAATGCTTCAAGGAAGCAATTGTGAAGCCCATTCTAAAGTAACAATCACTGGATCCGGATGTTTTTAAGAACCTGCGTCCAGTCTCCAACCTCAGTTTCCTTTCCAAAATCATGGAAAAGGTTGTTCTCTCCAAACTGCAATCACACATCAATGATCACGGACTAACTGAAATATTTCAGTCGGCCTATAACCGATCTCACAGCACCGAAACAGCCCTTGTGAGAGTACAAAATGATGTACTCCGAGCCATGGATCGCAAGAAGATTGTTCTTCTCGTCCTCCTAGACCTCTCCGCAGCCTTTACTCCATATGTCACAACATCCTTCTGTCAAGGCTGAAACACACATTTAGCATCTCTGGCAAGGTTCTTGCCTGGATCGAGTCTTACTTGCGAAACCGATCCATGCGTGTGCAAGCGGACGGTGCAACATCAGCCCCGAAAGTCCTCAAACATGGTGTCCCGCAAGGATCCGTGTTAGGTCCTGTTTTTATTCACGAGCTATATCCAGCCACTGGGGAACATCATCAAATGTCACTCTTTGGACTTTCATGGATACGCCGACGATCAGCAGTTGTATGTGGCGGCTAGACGATCGAATGTTAGCACAGGAATCCAGAGCATACAAGACAGCATCAGCGACGATCATGATTAGATGTCTGCTAATTACCTGCAACTTAACAAGGACAAAACAGAATTCATTATGTTTGGTACTCAACAACAGCTCGCCAAGGTTCCAGTTACCATCAACCTATCTGTGGACAAGATCTGTGTTGCTCCAGCAACAACTGTCAACAGCCTGGGCGTTGTCATGGATAGAACCACGTCAGGTAAACATCAGGCACTGAACACAGCCAAAGCAGCAAACTTCCATATCGCTAACATCGACAAACTCCGAAAGCACCTTGATAACGAAATTAGCAAAATTCTGATTCAGCCTCAAGTAACAAGTAGACTCGATTACTGTAACTCTCTCAGTGTTTGGATCTGGCGTAATCTCTCACTTACAGAGAGTTCAGAACAAGGCTGCTCACGCCAGAAAGGATTGTCACATTACGCCAATTCTCAGAGATTTACACTGGTTGCCCATTAGACATCGGGTCAGTTTCAAGTTGCTCGTCTTGACGTACAATGCTCTCCATGTTGAATCATCGCCTACTCATCTAAAGGACCTGCTATCGGTCTACCACCCATCTAGAACCTTACGTTCTCCCCAGAAGGAGAAACTGGTTGTTCGATCAACATCAACAAAGGCTGGAGATCGTGCCTTTTCAGTTGCAGCTCCCGCCCTGTGGAACGAGGTCCCCCTTGACATCAGGAACAGTGACTCTCTCCCAACTTTTAAGAGAAACTCAAAACATTTCTTTTCGCATCTATTGATTGAACTGTAACGTGTAAAGCACCATTGAGCAGCTGCATATAGCTGGAAATAGGGGCTATACAAAGCAATTATTATCATTATCATTACTATTTAAAGTTCGGCGGGACTTACAAAATATCGACGCAAGATGAAATTGACAGTGCGCTCTGATGTTCTTCCGCATTTCGGTGTAAAAGAGATGAAAAGGCAACAGAGAGAAATCTTTAGCGTTTGCTGGCGGATAATACTGTGTTGCCACACCTCCAACAGGATTTGGCAAGTCACTTGCTTTTCAAACTTACATTCCCGTTCGTCACGTATTGGATTCTACACATACAGACAAGATGATCGTTCGCTGTCCGCTCCTGTTACTTATGCGCGATCAAGTAGATAAACTCTCCTCCATTCCTGTCATTTCTGCAGCGTACAGAGGTATGATAATTTGTGTTAATATCAAGGGCCTAATATGTAATGGATTTGTTTTCAATGTATTTATTGTAGGTGTATTGTATTTTGAACATCACTCTACTGTTCCCGTCATCAACTTTATTTCTTACTTACGTTCATTTACATGAGATGTCAGTAAAAATATTTGGTACCAAATAGTTACCTTTTGCTGCCAATTATATAAAGCTTGATTATAGTTTTTGACACAGGACAACTTTTATTATTAATATAAAAGTAATTTTGAATACACAATGTTAGACAGTATAATTTAGTATCAATATTCTGTTTCAACATGTTTGCATACGTGGATCAGTGTATGTAGTAACCACTTTAATGATCCGTGGAAACATCTGACACGGGAAACTCAAAATAATATAAATAAATGTTTTGCACATTTGTTGAGTGTTTTTGCAGTTCCAGACCAACCTCAGATTTAATCAACAAGTATTTTATTATTTGTTCAAATAACTGTTTCAGGGGACATGGGAGTGATGGTACCCACAAAAGAAGTTTTCAGGAAATGGTTTGCTCACATTGGGGAACTGCGATCATTGTTTCCAGAGGGTCCTCCTGAGAGGATACGTCCCAAAAAGTCAATTTCGACCTACATAATTGTAATCGTAGAATAATTGTTGTTTTAAGTAAAGGCTAAGTTTCACTACAATTACCAATGGCTGAAGGGATGGTGTAAATCCGGCTAGGGTCCAGCAGGTAGCCAAAGTGCTGTAGATCCCAGTGGTCCCTAGCATGGTGATCAGCCTTCAGTTGCTGGTGATCTATAGCCCGGTTTTATATTATATTGTTGTCTATAGGGATATATATTTATGATAGCATACTAGTTTTGAATTAAGAGCTGTGGTATTCTAGTAGTTTTACTGTCCTTCGATGACCGGTTTTTATTTTCTCAATTTATTGGGTTTTTTTTATATTGATATAAATCAAATTGTTCTCGTCACGCTATGGCTGAGATACTGCCGATGTGACGTTAAATATTAACTCACCCACTCATTGTTTCCAGATGCATTCATACTAGCACTAAGTGTCACTTGTACAGAATAATTAGAATATGTGTAGTGAAAGTGTTGTACTTAAAAGAAAATACAGATGTTATTAACATGTCCCCAAACAAGACCAACGTTAAACTTCTTGTAGCTTGAGTGTCCTACACTGTTGAAATTGCCATGTCTCGGCTTGTGGTCGGTTTAAGAGATTTAAAGAATAATTTTCCTAGAACTATTATAGACTGTCAGACTATCAGGGGTGTACCAAGAATGTATACCTACATTACTGAAGGGCAGCCAGATGTTGAGAAGCAAGTGGACGTGTTTCATTCACATGCACCGCAGAATAAACTGATGGAAATGAAGATACCTCAAGTTCACTAAAGTTAGTGGTGTGTACAAGTGCGCTTGGTATGGGTGTCGACACAGCAGGTTTTGGCAGTGTTATAATATATGGAAATCCGGGTAACACTGTTGATCTTGTACAGGAAATAGGTCGAGGTGGACGGGGAGGTGACATGGCCATTGCTGATGCACAACCCATTTCACTTGAAAAAGTGACACTGAAGTAAGAAATGTGCACCGGTTAACAGAATGCTGAAGGATGTCTGTTAAGACACCATTTCTCAGAGTAAAACAGCTGGATGAACTATAACCTGAAACAGAGTGTCATAGGTGTTGTATTATCTTTACTGTACTAAAAGAGAAAACCAAGACTAAAAGAAATAGTATATTTGTATTTTATTTTGCCACAGCTACATGAGTCCAATATTCTCAGAATCACCTATGCATTGCTGTTCTTGAAGAGTGTGTGCTCATGCTTACATATTATTCTCATTCCAATCACAATTAAAGTAATATGGCGGGGAAATTGATTACATGTCGCGAACTTCTGATTCAAATCTGTTGTATAATCTCTGGCCATACGTTGGTGCTTTATGTATCACTATCAGCCTACAGTTGTGGTTGGAATTGGTGCAAAATATATGACTTTTGTTATTGTACCACTGCTACCCCATGAGAGATCTGTTCCTCAGCAGCCCATGCTTTTTTAGTAAAGAGCTCACTAACCTGACCGTATTCGAATCAACACTCATGATGTCAATCACTGGAATATTGCTGAGTGTCCTATCAAGCAATAACCGGCATGGGGGCAGCTGGCGGGAAAAGTGAGTATAATCTGTAAACACATTATGCATGGAAATGGTATATTTACCAAATGCTTCTGTTTGACCTTTCAAAAGAATTTTTTAAACAAAACCCCATGAATGAAATGCAAATTTAAACAGCCAAATTAAAACCAGATTAAAAAACACGAAGCACGTTGGGTTCAGAATTTAAGACAGCTTTTAACTTGATTCCAGGTTTCGCAACTGTCAAGGTAACTTATACAACTGTTACTTTTTGTTGTTTTCTGTGTCATATTTCCTCCACTAAAGTTTGTTGATATTAAGATGACATCTGGATAATACACACAAAACTATTCATACAAGGTCCCATATACTTCCCTACATACATACTGAAAAGCATTATTGCATTTACACTTTATATGTTATTATATATTATAATTATATTGGGATATGTTCGTGAAAATATCATGGATCAAAGGGTTTCAAACGTTACGTTTTGGGGCGAGAGTGTTTGCACAGGCTTAAAAGTGTAAAAGGCCGATTGCGGCACACATACCTTAAATACTGGGATGATGGCTTATGTTTAATATAAAGTTGTCTGTAATAAGTTAGTGACATGTTTTACAATTTTTCATCCGATAATATAAACAACATGGGCCGAAAAAAATGGCAAGAACACTACTGCACCAACCAAGTCTCACGTGTATGTCATTTCTCAAGTTAATGGATACAATGCTTAATATTCTCTATCCATGGCCACATATGCTTAATATTCTCTATCCATGGCCACTTATGCTTAATATTCTCTATCCATGGCCACTTATGCTTAATATTCTCTATCCGTGGCCACTTATGCTTAATATTCTCTATCCAGGGACACTTATGCTTAATATTCTCTATCCATGGCCACTTATGCTTAATATGCTCTATCCATGGCCACTTATACTTAATATTCTCTGTCCATGGCCACATATGCTTAATATTCTCTATACATGGCCACTTATGCTTAATATGCTCTATCCATGGCCACTTATGCTTATTATTCTCTATCCATGGCCACTTATGCTTAATATTCTCTATACATGGCCACTTATGCTTACCCTCAAAGGGGGTTGAAGT
>VKKT01007684.1:46526-57943 GCA_008038995.1 Haliotis laevigata | reverse complement strand
ACGGCAATGGAGGTTCCCGCTGTTAAGACGTCGGCGTACTGTATCAGTACTGAATGGTCTTCCTTGTGTTCCTACTGTCTGGCGTGCTGTTTCGGATGCCTGCATGAAGGGATTCTGTACATGCTGTCGCACAACATGGCGGTCTTGTCGTCTTGTGGTCACCCTTGGCCTGCCAGTACGGGGGTGATCATTTGTGGTGTTGGTGGCCCGGAAACGTTGCTGCAGCCTGTAGATTCTCCGAACGTTGACCTGCAAGTGATTGGCAACGGCTTGTGCAGCGTGGTCAGCTTCAAGTCTTCCAAGCGCCCGGTTCCTCTGAGCTATCGTGAGTCGTGGCATCCTGCTGACGTTGTAATGTGAATGTTTCGACAAGTTTGGGGGTGCATTTTATAGGGCTGGTCCTTGTGAACAGCACGTGCAGCATGAGTTGCATGAAAAACATGGAGAACACCGTACCATCTCCGAGATCAGGTTGCGTTTTAGAGACCATTTTCTGGGTTCCATTCTGAGTTTGGGAAGGAAAGTCTTTGCTCAGGTAAAGTTGGAGATGTTGTCAAAAATATACAATGAGTTTACAGTTATCCGTTTCTGCGAAGGGAAATTCCAAACTAACGGGTTTTTTTATGCTTAGTATATTTACGAATTCAACTTTAGACTTGTTTTGAGTTACAATACTACTTTCCCTTTGCCAATCTTGTTGCTTTCAGTCATATCACATAATGCCGTAACATCACATCAAGCACTACTAACACTGTCAGGAGACTTTCACCAAGCAACAGTCCTATTGTTCTTCAAAAGAAAAACTTGTTTTGTTTTTATTTGTGTCTTTCTTTAACTTTCTTTAATTATTCCCATCTTATGAGGGCTGTCTGTAAATAGTTTGATTTAGACAATCCAGATATTATCTTTCTCGATATACGATGACATGCATCAAACAACTCCTCGTGGGGGACGTCCCGAATCCGTTAGTCGCCTCCTAATACAAACATTAGTTGTTGTCGAAGACCAATTCTCTTCCTGATCTTCTCCGGTGTATTTATGGAATATTTATTCATTAACCCGTTTGACATAGTGAACCGAGTTTGTTTTCAGGATACACGAGCAGTTTTTCCCTGCAACATAAAAGGAAACACAACATATGAAATAGTCATTCATATATATGTTTACATCACTGCAATACATTCCATAGTGGTAGAGTGAGTTTAGTTTTAAACCGGCGTTTGTAAATAATCAAGTATACACCAGACAACCCAGTGAGCATGAGCATCAATCTACACAATTGGGACAATATATCCCATAACAATTCAAAGATTATTCCCAACTTGAAGGCATCCAAATATAAGTAATGTGACTTGTAGCAAAATTCACACAACGTTTAAATTCAAAGATCGTCATACGACTCTTGCTCAAAGGTTGTTTTATCAAAGCTTTCAAAGCTTTTTATGATACACATGGGGAGGCCATTCGAAACTGAACGCATCGGTGACCAAATGATGTCCGATGCAATTCCATATTTGGACAAGGGGCATATGTTCTCGTGTTTCTCCAGGTGAACAACAGAGTGTCCTTCAGACGGCTGTCTCTGTTGGGCACGTTAATTCTTCGCGAACACCTTGTATTATCTAAATTCGCTAGTGACTGATGAAGTCGCAGTCATACAATCATTTCGGCATCTATTGGAGATTTCTTATGATTATCAAAAGAGTTGTGTTGCTGCTGTGTACACGTGTATATTGTATTATTACCTCCCGTAAACCTAAACAGATGGCACATGTCTTATTTGCTTATAACTCATTCCATATTTTGTATTACTGTGTCATTTTTAGATTTAAATATCATGCATGTCTGTTTGTATAACTGTGCAAAAAATTCGTCTACCAAGCCACGCCCACTTAAGCGCCCACTCTCACTCGCATACATACCTACTTACAATCAGAAATACTTTAAAAACACAACAAACAATTCAAGGTTATATAGCACCCTAATAAATGAGAAGGAAGACCTATAATGTTTATGTGATAAAACATGCTTTTCACATTCTTGCCAGTGCGAATCTAAACTATATTTCTCTCATTCTTGTTAGGGAGAAAAAAACACAACACAGATTGGAATATATTATACATCAAAAGTTTGCCAAGCTTTGCTGTTGGTCCATTCGACCAAACACTCGAGATTTCCCATCTTGGAAATTACAGAATATGTTGGACCTTGGTCCCTTTTGTTCAATGTCAGACACATTCTCGTCAAAAGTTGTGTATGGAAACTAAGATTGTTTTCAAGTAGCAACTGGATCAAACGCTTAATGAGGCTGATACTTGTTAAGGTGATTGTTTGGAGAGGCGTGGTTTAGTTACAGGCGTGATCAATTCTAACATTGACAGGCACCGACATCTACGGCATTAGCTGCTGGTAAACGCTGAAAATAGCAAAACCTGATGAAACCAATGGAGAGCAGCGTCCACTTCTCAGAATATGTTCATGCTTTCCCGTTGTTCAAACGGTTCTCTTCCTCATTGGACACAGTTTCCGATGTGGCGCTCATTGGAGTGTAGCTTTCTTAATGCCCTTCACACCTCATGTTCCTCCTATCTGACGGTTGCATGACCCTGATCTGATTAAACAGTTGTTGTATGTATAGGAATCCATATGTCTTGAAATGTGTGCTAATGAAGAGAAGCACATCAAGAAAAATAACTGTTGAAGTATTGATAACCTGTCATTTGAAGGAAAACAAAGTTCTATGGATAGTCAACTTCTTTATTGCAATTCATCTATGCAACTTCTAAAGTGCCTCTCAAAGAAGAAACCTGTCATTTGACCAGATTCAAAGACTATCATTTATGAGAAGTTGGATATTTGATTAGGGTTCTCGAAATAGAATATATTATGTTAATATTTATTTGTGTATCAATGATGTTAATATTGATGATTGCGGTAAAATACACTTCACAACTTAGTGTGAAATTGGAAAGCCTTTAGCTCGTTATTGTAAGGTTTATAATTACTGTAATGAAACCAAGATGTAAAGAGGAAGAATTAAGGAAAGAGTAGGTCTTGCTAACATGAGAATTCGTTCAAGGTTGGTCAAAGGGCAGAGATATCATTCAGCAGGTCATTGTCAGTTTCTAAGATAACACTACATTCACATACTTGAAACTTCATTGTGCATGTTACTAAACTCTTCCTAATTCGTTGGCCTGTCTGTATACGGTCAAGACCCCCGTTAGTATCACTGTTTGTCCGTTATTAATTTCCCTACACTGCATACCAAGAAATGTTGGGGGAACTGGAAATCATCAGTCTGGTAGCTCACATAGCTATTTTATTAAGGGAGCTAGATGAGTTGAAGTTTCTGGTGTGAGTCCTGGTAGCCGGGCCCAGTTGGCCCAGTGGCCCAGTTGGACACAAGCTCGATTGCTCTGGAAGATATAACCCCAGTTGCATCCAAGGGTTCCGTTGTCGTGATATATAACCAGTACTGACTCATTCACATATTCAGGTGAGCTACATTGTTGTGTGATTACCGGGTTCTATAATATGTATGGTCTTTAGTGATATAATGATTCTATATATGTCGACCAGTCAACGCCCAGGATAATTGCGCAGTATCCCCGATATCGATTCATAACAGCGACATAAATACCCGATAGGTACATAGATATGTACAGTGGGAGTTTAGTGACCGGACAGGATATTAGTAAGGTTTATTTAGATTGTAGATTATCGGTAGATGTTTCTCTATTGAAATTCAAGTACACAGTAAAACGAAATACTGTGGACATGTACTGATAAAGTACTTTGCGTTTTGAACCATACAGTAAAAAGTCATCCTCCTGCTAACGATCCTCTTCTTCGTACGACAAATGCAAGTAGAAAATTAAAATAATGAGAGTTGGGGTTTTCCATGTCTGGCAACAATAATATTACAAAGGGAAAATAGCTAATAAGCAACGAGGATTTCCGAAATAGCTTTCAACTTTCACTGTCACGGGTAAACAAATGGTTTTAGTGTGTTGCCTGTAAAGGTGGTCTCACAACATTCATTAGCAGGGAAGTTCCGAACAGACAATCCAAACGCCGAGTTCGAGTAGGTCATGCAGAGCAATGTCTCATGCGACCTTTTGGTTTGGAACTGAAGGAAAATTAGATGTGCTCGCATTGGTACATATCCTCTGCCAGATGTATCTCTTTCATGCGACCTTTTGGTTTGGAATTGAAGGAAAATTGGATGCGCTCGCATTAGTCCATATCCTCTGCCAGATGTATCTCTTTCATGCGACCTTTTGATTTGGAACTGAAGGAAAATTGGATGTGCTCGCATTAGTCCATATCCTCTGCCAGATGTATCTCTTTCATGCAACCTTTTGATTTGGAACTGAAGGAAAATTGGATGTGCTCGCGTGAGTCCATATCTTCTGCCAGATGCATCTCTTCCATGACACGATTTAAAAGGTTAAACAGTTGAATCAAATAGATGTCAAATATATACATGTGGAAAGGACTGGTTGAACGTAAAGGTACTATACACTCCCACAAAAATGAAATGCATAGGTGTATTTTCTTGAATTTATTCTGCTACCTTCAAAGTGAGATAACTCATGTAATTCTGGATCACTCTGGACCGAACTTGACAGTATAAAAGATCGATGTCAGTTAACATGTACACTGACTGACTGACTTTGGTTTTACGCCGCTTTTAGCAATATCCCAGCAACATCACGGCGGGGGACACCAGAAATGGGCTTCACACATTGTACCAGTGTGGGGATTCGAACCCGGGTCTTCGGCGTGACGAGCCAACGCTTTAACATGTACAGGTCGTAAAACGTTCATAAAGTGAGCGCTGCCTTCAACACCTGCCTTGGTTGCCATAAACCCCATAACTACTCTGCAATGCCTCGTCATGAACTGAATCAGACTTTCAGTTCGACTTTGAGGAATTCTGGCCTGTTCATCTTGCAATGCCTACGACAGTGAATCTAGCACCTGCGTTCACGTACGCAGTGAGGACTGGTATGTTGATATCTGTCCAATACACGACTGATGGTACCATGGTGAGCACTGAGGTGACGTGCAACAGCAGACTGAGACTTCCAAGCCTCCAGAGGTCCAATGGGAATGATTCGATTTACAACAGAGTCGCGACATTACCATATTCTTTCATTTGGTTAAGACGACAGCAAACGTGCATTATAATTTAATTTCCGAAGATGCGATTTACACTTTTTTTTTCGTTCCATGTACACAAATGAGCATAAAAACAATCTAACACTAATTTTGAAAAATATTTGACATCAATATCACCTATGCATTTCCTTTTTGGAGAGTATATAACAGACGGTAATTATCTAGATCTTCATGTCATGAAACAGGTGCATAGCATGTGACTTAAATGATTAACCCTAACCACCAAAATATTTGGATATTTTAGATATGAGAAAGTGGTTGCAATGAAATATCACTTGTTTGCTGTTTTGGGCTATATTTCATTCATTCCACAATAAAGATCAACAATGGTGATAGATACTTGTGAAAATACCGTCACAAACGTACATATTCTTGAAATGGATGCGTTCCTACTGTGTAATTTGACACTGTGTTTTAATAATCGTACTCAATCAGCAGTAATTCTTAACCGCTATTGATGTAGATTGCCTGTTAGGCCTGTCTCGTGTAAGTAGTTTGATTGGCAGTAAGCACGCAGTCCGGATGTATGCACATCATACGATCTTCGGACTTTTAGGTAATCAGGTAATGACGTGTATCCTGTTACCCATTTCAGCTCATTATACGTACACGAGGTATTGATGTTCCCGACGGGATGGATTCTTCAAACAACGACCTTCGAGGCGCGTTACACACACAGCAGAGCAGGTTAATGCAAATCGTGAAAACGTACTTTGGATAACTTCCACCAAAGATAAACATCGTTAAACGGGCGATACAGTATCAGCTGATTGCCTTAACACCAGCGGACATCTCGATCTATACTGTAAATATTTTTGGGTACAATGTTTGAAGCCCATTCCCCGCCGTGATGTTGCTGAAATATTGCTAAAGGCGGCGTTAAACCAAACTTTCAAACTATTTACAGCCTTAAGTCTGACAATCAGTAATCCTACAATAAGGCAAAGTAAACGCCTTGAACATTTCCCCTCAATACGAATCAAAGTTAATGACTTTTAGGCCATTTAAATTTGCTAGCCACCTTTGAAATGAAAGAAAAACGTTTCACCATCACGTTCAGAAAAAGGCGGAATGAGTCTAATCTGCCTTGAATCATCAAACGATCATCAGCTGTTGAGGAACCTAGAGCGGTATGATTTGGTAAATCAGTTTGCCACAACTTATTTCTTTATCAGCTTATTCTCATTCTTTCATCCAAACCTCTCTCTCTTCTTCCCAAGTTCATTCTGTTTAGGTCGAAGTTCTCTCTCCACTTCTAATGTCCATAAAGCCAAAATGTCAGTATTATTAACAAGGCCAATCAAAATCATCCATTATTTCGTCATCAACCAGGAATGTGATCAAAATTTTCTTGGCAAGATTTGATGCCAGGTTTGTAATATTTGGCCAAATGTACCAGTTCAGACTTTTTGAGCAAAGAGACTTGTTCTGTAGAAGGTTAGCTAACACATTTCTCTAAACTAAACACCATTGAGATTGTTGGTTCTCATACAGTCTAAAACAATGACATATTATTCCGGACATTTTGACAAATAATCTTGTGATTTATTAACTTCTAGTTTCTGCTAAATGTTGCTTCCCAAGTTCACAGATCAATACAAAGTATCACCATGAAAGTACAAAGCAGCAGCACTACAAAATTCCCAAGTAATAATACAAGAGCAGTAATTATAGCATTTAGGACTCTGATTGTAGTATTCATCTCTCACCAACACTCTTCCAACTTGCGACTGTTTGATTTTTCCATCACAAGGGATAAATATTTTTGGTTCAAAACAATTAAGGATCTTTTTTATAATGTAAATTATCATTTAATAATTGTTTTTTTAAAGAAATAGAATTACTGGATAAATTTGGAACAATATGTTTTGTAAATACATAAATGTTATTTTATAAATGGTAGTATAAATTAGCAACTGTTACTGGCTGTATCCTCAAATGGGGTTCAAGTATCGTAAAATTATTGGTCTCCTGAGAGGGTACGTAAGTCCCGAAAACTTTCAAAGTCAATTTCGCTCAACCATACTTTTTAGTCGTAGTATTTTTGCTATTTTAAATTTCGGCTACATATTTCTACCATCGCCAGCGGCTGAATGGATGGTGTAAATCCAGCTAGGGTCTATGCAGGTTCCTAGTATGGTGATCTACCGTCAGTTTTGGGCGATCTATAGCCCGTGTTTTATATTGTATTGTCTTCTTTAATTAAAATGTTTTAGTTTTACATGCTAGTTTTATATTCACATCTGTGATATTTTAGTATTTTCACTGTCCATCGTCGACAGGTTTTACTCTTAAAAATGTTTTCATTTTTATTGTGTAAATTGTTTTCGTCACGATATGGCTGCGATATTGCCGATGTGACGTTAAATATTAACTCACTCACTCACTCTTCCAACTTGCATGAGACCCTGGAACTGAGTTCAGATGGCCTGAAACTGAGTTCCCAGCGTTTAGAGTCATCACACAAAATGCCGGTCTTCTGGTAGCCCGAGACGTAATGTGAGATGACAGACAGTAGCCAGCACACTTTATGTACACCTAGAGTACGCTCTGATGCAATAAACCCCGGGACCGGCACCCTGTCGTACTTTCCTGATTTGTCTTTGGTCTAAATCTAGTTAAAGTCTGAATATAGCACACCACCTTACGGGATCTACACGTACAATAGAATACACATATTTGGAACATTGTTACACAATGAACACTAATGCCATATAACACTATCCGTAAGACCACGCAGTAAAAACTACTTTCAAGCTCTATACATTGATTCCAGTGGTTTATTGCTGCAATATGTTGAAAGATATCCATACCCTTTACAGTCACATTGACATCATATGATAAAATATCAGCCATTGCAAATATCTTCTGTCATATAATATACGGTGTTTAGGATACGGAAACACCCTAGCGTAATAATCTCCATTTAATTTATAAGCCTAATGAAAGTTAAATATTAAAAAACCGCTAGGTATGGAAAAAAGCACATCTCTTCTTTCAACAAGCAGGTTCGATCTCACGATTCCGGCTGCAAGACCCAGCATACATGTTTGTTGACGACATGTGAATTACGTCCCTTACCTGTCATGGCGGTAAGAGTGGCGATTGATTTAGTTTACCAATGTATTTGTGTTGCTTACTCATACAATCAGGCGTTTACCTTAAATTAAGTGTGTTTGATTAAAGCCAAGTGTATCAAATCTTGAACTGAGTTTAATGAAATTAAATGACAGTGTGCCTAGCCTTTTAAAATCGCCCTGAGTCGAAGCGGGATTGCTGACACACACTTTTTGAAAGATGTCAAAACAGGTTACGCTATCAAAGTTCTTTGCGACCAAGAATCCGAAATCGTCGGGAAACAGTTTTTCAACTGACGAAGATACCCAGTCTAAACGAAATGGAAAGGTAGGTGCATGAAAGTCTCCCCACTTTCTAATAAGTATCATATGTTAGTCTAACGCACAGGAAGTTTTGTATTCACACGTGGTAACCGTAAACACTAACAAATGCATAAGCTGCCAGGATATACACAAATGGATACGAGTCATAACGGACCAGATTTCATAACGGAATATCTGCTGGTCGAAACGAAACAGTCGAATATCTGTATTCATAGTAATAAAAACAAGTTTCTCAGTTTACACACTCAGTTTAATTGCCCCACTTGTCTACTTACATGACATATCCTGGGTACTGTCACATGTGAATAAATCAATAAATGTACGTGAATGTACTTTCACACAAATGTAGACACACATTAATAAAATCCATACATTTACACACTTTTGCAATTAAGTTTTATTTTTCGCCCCTTATAAAATAATTATTGTATACACATACTATGGTTGTGTTATGTTTAATACCAATAATCATTGTCTGTGTCCATTGTCATGTCCATTGTCATGGTCATTGTCCATCAAATAATATGATCAGGTACCTGTCGAATGGCGCCAGCTACCAGCAAATTTGGTAAAATTGCCCTGGATTTTTGGTCAAATTGCTTTTACTTCATATGTTCTGTTTTATGTCAGGAATATTAAAGAAGATTCTGACATCATATTTCTGATACACCCACATGTTTGTTTAAGAGTAAATCTGTTATATGTGTTTCAAGAATGTGTAAATTGTTTCTTTTATTGATATGGCTTAGATTTGCAGATGCAAAGTTACATTCTAATTCAATGCTGGGATTTGGTCCATAGACTTTGTAAGAGTAAAATATTATTACATCTTTACATTGTGACTCTGGGTGGATGTGCATCATTGCACCTCAAAGCCGTGTCTGGCCAAGCCTTTATTATTGTCAGACTGGCATAAGATAGCAGGAATATTGCTGACATTCAACCTCACACATACAGGAAAATACAACCAAAATCAATGTTTCAAAATCTGTGCATGCAGTTTTGCTGATGTTTAGAGTGAATCTACCAGGAAAATATAGAACATGATATCTACATCGTCTGAAAACTGAATGAACCAATTCATCCTCCATGAACTCCATTTCAGAATGTCAAATCATCATTTTCATCGTCCAAAAGAAAACAGTCTCCAAAGGAAAGTAACAACCCCAAACCACCCAAAAAGACATGTCTAAGTCCTCCAAGCAATGGTATAAACAACAGTGAAGAACCAGTCACATCAACACCTGAGGCCAGCCCCAAGACACCTTTAGGGAAACTTGCAGCAAATACATTGAAGAGACTTTCAGAGTTCTCAGCTGAGTGTGAGCCATCCACTTCATACACAGAAATAAAACGTAAAAGTTTTCAGAACAGTGAGTCTCGTTCAGACAGCCCACCGCCTAGTACATCCAGCTTTGAGAACCCTGTGTGTGTGGACAGTAGCGATGACGAAGCCATGGAGGTAGACCAGGCTCAGGGTGTTGGCAAGGAGTCCAATCTTTCTGCTAGATATGCCTCTGGAAAAAACAGTTGGAAACCGAAGGTAGCACCTGTTGTGAACAAAACAACAAGGACTAAATATACTCCCCTTGAACAGCAGTTTATGGAGATCAAGGAACAGTATCCTGATTCAGTACTGTTTGTGGAGTGTGGTTACAAGTACAGATTCTTCGGAGATGATGCTGAGGTAGGTCTTTCAGGTGTGGAAATAACTTTAAAATTGCTAGTGTACTCCGGTACAGAGCACATGTAAAGTCACTTGCCCTGATCATTTTTCCACTATACCGACCGTTTTCTTGTTGATTTTTTAAATAAACAACATAATTAAYKTTGGAAAGTCAACTGGACACCGGTACAGTGTGATATACAAATTTGCTTGCCCAACAGAAAAAAAACACTGAACTCGGACGTGGGCCATTGGTTTATTTCCACCCCTGTCTTTGAGTATTGTACTGTGACTTTATAGTATCCTGCTTTCTGATTGTTTCCCACTGTCTCAGTATTCGTGTGTTTATCATGTTGTTAGTTTTGTTTTTGTTTCTTGTAGGTTGCAGCAAAGGTGTTGAAGATATTTGCTCACCCTGACCACAACTTCATGACAGCCAGTATTCCTACTCATCGCTTGTTTGTGCATGTCCGCAGGCTAGTGTCTGCTGGATACAAGGTATGTACAGTGTACAGACAGACTGACTGACTGACTGAGTTTGGGTTTTACGCCGCTTTTAGCAATATTCCAGCAACATCACGGCGGGGACGCCAGAAATGGGCTTCACACTTTGTACCCATGTTGGGATTCGAACCCGGATCCTCGGCGTGATGAGCCAACGCTTTAACCACTACGCTACCCCACCGCCCCCTAAGTGTACAGAAAATACACAGTGTGGTGATTGATGAGTCACCTAGGTGTGTAGGTGTTGGACATGAACATATACCAACAAAGGCCAGTAGACCTGGGTATGTTAACTGCATGATTACCACTAGAAGAACAGGTTGTATCTGCCTATGTTCTGCCTATGTTCTGCCTATGACCGGAAGCTTTCATTGAAACTAAAAACAGGACAACTGTTAAAAACAATGAAAAGTATGAGAATGAAGGTGATGGAATAAGCTACTGAAAACATACACCTGAGTACAGCCAGTAATTAGGTAATTGCAGGGATAGAAATACTTTTTTTCTAAGTGTGCCTTAGGGCACCAGACAAATATTTTAGGTGTGCCTTTCTGAAATCGAGTATGCCCACATGTTTTTAGAATAAATGACAATGATGATGATGTCTTTCAGTGGCATTTAGAAGTTGTACAGTGATGTCCAAGATATTTTATGGATTA
>VKKT01007672.1:7793-18819 GCA_008038995.1 Haliotis laevigata | reverse complement strand
TCTTTTATAGTGCCCTGAAGAAAGAATGTGAAGTTTCTTTTTTGACTCAGTATATAAATATTATTTCCTATAAACTTTTATATGAAGTACATATTATCAAGGTTGACAAAAACTATGCATTTATGGTGTATATTTGAACATATTTAAATAAATTTGGCCAAAATAGGGTCAATGACCAAATTTGCTGAGGATTTTGTAGCTAGTGCAGTTCGAATAGTACCCAAGAGATATATATTGTCAAAATCAGTAAGAGATTTCACATGACCTTGAAAAGTTTCGCTCTAACGTTCGTTCCGGTTTTGAGCCCTAAATGCTATAGTCTATCTGAAAAAATTGAGGATACAACGGAAAATCATGAAGTACATGTAATATTGTTTTCCATTCTGTTCAATTACGCACGTCGGCATCAGACTCGCTATATATGTCAAAATAGTGTGTCGTGAAAGTTGTTCTGTATTCTCATTGGCTGACAAGATGTCATTCTAAGGTTATGACCGAGCACCATAACTATTTACATAAGCAAAAACTAGTGAAATATACACTGTCCTGACTAGTATTTTATAATTCACTAGTTTTCGGGGAATAATTTATCTGCGTCTCTTATATTATCTCTGCTCGACCAGGCTATGATCTTGTATGGAAACTTGATACGTTATTAATGATGACAAAGATCTTAATTTGTTTCAACAAAATACTTCCAATGTAATTTTTATAGCAGATAATTTCTATTTTCCCCCCTCTGAAGCATTATCCTTTTTTTATATTGTAGACACCCTACAGTCACCTATTTAACACAGAAAGAACTGCAATCACATTTTTTTACAAATGGTTTCTTAGGGATTGGTCGTATATTTATAGGGGTGGGCGTGCTGGTTGGACTGTATCACATTTTGCTAACTAAATAACAGACTGAAGTAATATTCCTGAAATATTATATGATCTATTCTTAAAATTATCTTGACATCAAGCGGGTGGCTCTGGCTCCGTTTCACTTGATTCTTCTTTTTCATCTTCACGAGAAAATTGTCATGCAAGATGTATAATCGGATCGTATTGATACGTAGTCCATTTCGAAAATGACATAAGGAACACCTTTTATTGCTTCAGAACTCACTCACTCACTGTTAATTTGCGAGGCAAAATCAAAGAGGAAGCTATCAGCAATAGGCACATATGACGTCATTTTACGTGATAACCCCTATGCTCATTAACTGTCGGGTGTTTCCATAATAGGCGGAAATATGAGTACGTTTTTTGTGTGTTTACTGCCATTTTACAAACTTTTGTGAAATTTTAGTAACGGAAGGTGACTTTTAGAATGTTATTTTCCAAACATCAAAAATTAAATTACGTTAGTATTCTCTTTTAACTCTAGCTTGGCAAATTAAAGAAAATAAAAAAGAACATAATTAGCCAACCGCGTCCCACCTGATCTATGGTCGTCGTTTGCTGCAGGTACACTGAATATACTTCATACTCAGGCTAGTTGCTTTCTGCAGAATGGGGAACGGTGTTGTCTGTACGGCCTTCTGGTCCTCTGTGTCCAGCCAGAATGAAATATCGAATATGAAGATTAACTCATAGTACAAAGTCTAAATACATGCGACGTAGTTACAAACAACGCATCACATTTCCTTGAAATCTATCGTCTCGGTGCAGCCAGACATGATTTTCAGGTTACAGTTATCAGTTGTATTAGGGAGCCAAAGTAGATCAGCGTTATCAGTATGAAATGCAGTTTGCTAGTACATCACACTAAACTTGACAATACAGACAGCCTAGTGCTTGTGTCATCCAGTCTTCATGTGCGAATTACTAACCTTGACAACACCGAGGACTTTATGGTTAGGTTTTGGATTCTCCATGAGACAAACATGAGCCTAATGCTGCTCATATGCACGGACTTTAATGGTAAAAATAATCATAATAATACACTACTCTTTCCCCCTAAAAGGAGATTTGAGTGATCCCTAAAGCATCCGCCTATCACATGTTTGAATACTCAAAAAAAAGTATCAAAGGGTGTTTGATAAACCTCGTGTCATCTTACAGCTCTTCTAATGACATAATTTTCAGAGAGCAGAAGAGGTCAAGGATCACTTTCTTGTGATTAGAAGTGGTTAAAGCAGATCACCGCATTTATTTATCGGTGATGCATGTCAACACTCATAATGAAAGCAAGGAGTTTCACACCTATTGTAAGCGTGCCAAGGCTGTTGGACAGAATCTGAAATGTGAGGTTGATTTTGTTGACGGTGATGTACTGCTGGATGGTACAGCGGTGGAAGTAAACCAGGTGAAATCACTCACCAATTCTGCACAGAGTCGGCCATTTGTGGAGAAGCTTTCTGAGAAACCATTGCATCGTGTGTACATGCAGTATGTGGAACAGAATAGCAAGATGGTTTTAAATGTGAAACTGAGGGCTTCCTTTTATCTGCTCAGGACCAGTCACTTCCCACTCACAATCGCCTAAATGGGATTCTAAAAGAAAATATCTCGACTGTGTACTGAATTTACTGAGACTGTGGATGCCCTTCCTTTGCACAAACAGCATATTTTAAAAGACATGATGGCATGGTTCGTTGCTTCTTCTATCGTCTCAGACATGCCTGTGGCTTTCACTCCGAGGTGCATCCCAGGTACGACCCTGAACATATCCCAGGTGTCATTGAAAATGAAGCTTTCAAACTTCTGTGGAATAGACCCATATAAAACCTCAGACGAATTCTAGCCAGCAAACCTGACCTTGTCCTATTTGATAAAGCTAATGAATTTATTTATTTCCCTATTCACAGCAACGTGATTGGCGAGATTCAGGAAAAGCATGCTAAAAATGCGGACCTCGCCTTTGAAATGTCTTGCTTACACCCCAAATACACTGTCGTCAGACTCCCAACAGTTCTCGATGCCCTTGGTTTGCTACCTCCTGAAGTCTTGACAAAGATCAGGAGAGTGCCCGGGTTCTCCGAGCACAACCCTTCTGACAATCTGGGTAATCCAGAAGGCTGCAGTGTTGGGGAGTCTACATATTCTCCGGAAAGTTATTGATGGGTTCAACTTAGCAGCGTTTAGTGGGAGAAGTCCCATTCGCTGTCTGGGCTGCATGTAGATAGACAAGGGCCCTGAGCTGACGATGAGCCTTACCAGCCTGACTGTGCCAGAATCACCCGAAACCTCTCTGCTGCATTTTCATCTTGATCTGTATACAATAATAATTATAATAACAGTCCATATATTGCGCATTTATCCATGCACACTGCATGCTCGCAGCGCTGGAATATTACCCTGGTCAACGTGTACAGAACACTCCCTGTGGAGAATACAACCAGTCGCCTATCAGGCGCTCAAGGTTAATCTTCAGACAACCATCGTATCATACCAGGACCACCTTTCACAACACTAAGGTGGTCGTAGGTCACGGAGGTAACTTTAGTGCAATGTTAAAGAATGGGAGTTTAGGTTAACCTTAGTAAAGGTTGCTTCGTGAAAAGAGCCCCAGGTTCCTAATTTACAGCTGGGTGGACAGAGGCACATTTCGAACTAGCCCCTTACCCAAGGTGACACCACAAGTCTCTTAACTCATGTTTCAGTGTTGGCAGGACTGAAGTCCTAGAAACTCCCAGGAGTCAAGCTGCCAAACACGGTCACCCATCATAGACCTCTCCGTGTCCAACGTTGCTTAACGTCAACTGATTTGTGACCTGAGTTCTACGCAAAGGAACAAACACCACCACAATCTGTGTAATAATGGACATGTATAATGCTCCTGTTTCCACGCACGTGTGCAAGCTCATGGCGCTACAATGAAAATCACTGAGAGTCTGACGCTTGTGTTTTGTGCAGTCCTCCTGTGTGACACAGTAACTTTGATAAGACCTATAGCCTAAAGCGTGTTTTGTCCAGACATTCTCATGTGATACAGTGACTTTGACAATACCTATAGCCAAAGGCTTGTTTTATCTAGTCTTCCTGTGTGAAAATCTTACTTTGGCAACACCTATAACCAAAAGATTGCTTTGTCTAAACTTCACATGTGACACAGTGACATTGACAATACCTGTAGCCAAAAGCTTGTTTTATTTAGTCTTCCTTTGTGAGACACTTACTTTGGCAACACCTATAGACAACAGCTTGTTTTGTCTAAAAATCACATGTGACACTGTCATCAACAGTTCCTTGTAGCGACTGGCGACATCGAAGATGATCAGGGTGTACTTGCAGGGTTTGCATCTCATCCTGTTGTGAGGTAGAAACAGGAGGTCGGCTTGGTGAAAGCGTTGAATGTCGAATGTTCTTCTCGGGATGTACCCAGGCACCGGCAGGTAAAGTTGCCAGAGAGCTTGTCTTTTATGTCAAGCTTTGGCTTTCTCTTCTTAGACTCGACCGGCTTTGGCGAATTTCGGGATGGTGCATGTGTCCGTACGCGAAAGTGGTGACTCTGTCGATTGCAATCCATCGTTTCGTGTCCATGGGAGACAGCGAAGTCTTGTTGATTCTCAGTCCGTTTATCCTGTGTCCATCGCTTCTCAACATGCTCATTTGGTATTTGAACGTGCAGGTTTTGAAGAGGGCTTCCTTGAATCTGGCGTGCTTGATATGTTTTGTCAACACGAGTTTTTTCATGCCTTTCGCCTTTCTAGTTTCGTCGTTGTCCGCTTTCTTGATGGAATACATAATGGAGACTCCAGCCGATGTATTCCGCGATCGGCGTGCCCGCCCATTCGTCCTCCATCTTGCTGAGCACTTTTTTTGTTGATGGTGTCGTGCATCGGGTGTTCTTTCGGGTGTGCATGTTTTTATTCATGTCCTCGTACACGTCCTCGGTGCAAATTTCCATCAACAGGGAATCTGTGTCCATGTACAGCACTTGGCACTTGTCGCCATACTGCTTCTTCAACTCGTTATAGTAAAAGTCGTACATAAAGTGTTTGGATAACTGGAGGATGCTCATCCCCACGAAAACGGGCCGGTTGAATTTGATGTGGCTTTTGTTCATGTGCAGCGCTGCAAGGCCATTATCAAATAGCTTGCTTCGGTTGAATGCTGGGCTGGCTATAAGTTTCCTGTTTTTCTTCCTCGCTCGATCTTACTAGCTTCACGTTAACATGTTTTCTCAATCATCACCATCATCTTGCCAAACACCGAGTTGTACATGAGCTTGTACAAGTTTTTCTCAAAATCGCTGGTGGCCAGTGTAAATCCATGTTCATTTTGATTTTGATTTCCGGTGAGCAGGTAGAATTCTAGCATGGCGTCGTCGACGTTCTTAAACGTTTTCACAGCGCGAGTTGGTTGTGGATGAAATCGGTTCTCTGCACACGTTTTTTGGCGTAATCGGCTTGAGCTGCCTGCAGTTTCTCCATGCAAATCGTGATGTTCGGAGTGTATTCCAGTGCGTTTTCACAGCGCTCGATGGCACTTCGCAGATCGACCAGAGAAGCGATGGCATCCTCGCTTCGGATCTAGCTTGAATTCACCCTAATTCATACGCACGCCAACCGTGCGGATTGTTTACTGCATTCCACGCCTTGTCCTGCGGAATCGGAGCACTGATCAAAATGCGTCTGATCTGATAGTGCACGTGAAACAAGAATATGGACTAACTCAGCTGATCACGACGAGTGTCGTTCAAGGTCATGCCATATCCCGTCACCGCGCACCACACGGTGAAATTGAATTGATTCTGCCAGAACTGCATCAGGTTGTTAAACCAAGCGTGCACCGTTTTCACATTCGCCACCGAAAACCTGTAATTTTTAAACATGATGATGAACCAAGCTTGCATCGACCACGGGATTTTCATTTGTCTGAAATCTAAAGCGTTTACGCTATCGCTTTTAGAATAAAACATTCCCGGTTTGTACATATTGAATTATTATTATTTTGTATACACATATTTTCAATCTGTACCTGACGCTTCCGGGAATACCGAGCGGAGAGTCAGTTCAACTGCTGCATGTGAATGATAACATGTTGGGTCAGCTCGAAGTCATGCTCTGCAATGTCACCTACCACTACTATATACGTGCAAATAAACGGAAAAGTATGCCGTATCGATCACTATAAAAAGTCAAATGTTGTGTTTAATTTTATCTTTTGTTTTTACCTGGAAAAGAGAAATCATCATGCCACGACAATCGAAACATCGCCTTTGGCAGCCTTGAAGCTGGGGAGTCACAATCTGCTGTTATTCGACATTTCAACGTTCATCAGAGTACCGTATCTCACCTTTGGGGTCGTTTTCTGCACACCAATTCCGCCCCAAATCGCCTGAGAAGCGGCCCTCCCAGGGTTACCACCAAAGCCCAGGATTGCTACATCCGGGTTGCTCATTTGTTGTCATCGTCTTGCCACAGCCATGGAGACTGCACAACGCATCCCTGGTTTGAGAAGAATTTCCGGCAAAACTGTCAGGAATCGATTGCGTTAAGATGGGATTTAACCAAGGAGGCCAGATGTCGCCCCTGTTTTCAGAGATTCCACCTGAGCAATCGCTTGCGGTGGTGTCGTCAAGTCTGGAACTGGAACCTTAAAAACTAGAGGCGAGTCTGGTTCAGTGATGAATCACGATTTCTTCTTCACTGGCCAGATGAGGCAGCAGGTTTTAACGTCGGAGAAATGAACATTTTGCCCCTAATTGCATTCGACACATTGAAAGATTCGGTGGAGGCAGTGTCACGGTGTAGCGTACGATACCCAGCGCACAAACATCTGATTTAGTGGTGGTTCAGGGGAATTTGACAGCAAATGGGTATATCAATGAAGTCCTTGCACGTCACATGCTTCCATTTATGGACCGACATACATCACTCGTCACAGTCCTCTACCTTGCCAATTCTAACGTCAAATCTTGCCATGGGTTCCCGATCTCCAAAACTAAACCCGATAGAACACCTACGGGATGAACTCGATCTACGTGAACGTCAACATCAAAACAATTCCACAAATGGCCATCGCAATGCCGGACGAGTGTGGAAGAATTCCGCAAGGGTGGCTTTTACGACTTATCCAGTCTATGCCGGGACAGTGCCGAGCAGTAATTGTTGCCAATGGTGACTATACAAAGTACTGACTTTGACGACATCTGGTGGACTGAAACACAACAATAAAGGCTGCTGCTGTGTTTTTCACCTTTTTACTATTGAAATTACATGGAATAATTGCTCTTAAACTAACACAATAAATTCTTCTAAAATGGCTTATGCGTTTCCTATTGTGAAGAGTATTCATTCGTAGTTACTGGCCAGCATACATTTACGATCTGGAAAGGTTCACACATTCATATCAGCAACATAATCATGGTTGTTGAAAGAAAATGAAGGACTTGATATAATGCTGCTTTGAACAGTTGTTCATGTTCACTTATATCACAGTGTGCTAGCTTAGTCTTACACATTTTGGAAAAACCCATAAGCTTGGGTATTTTGGTGACAAACTGAGAATCATAATGTTAGATTCAAACCTATGATTAGAGAAATTGTAGCATCACAGATTAGATGGGTGTACGACGCCAATCAACATAAATACACAGCCTGATGTGGTACGACACAAGGTTATGTCATAAAAACCTGCTATTTGTAAGTGAGCTGATAAGATATGTGTGCACACTGTAGCCTGGAAATACCACATGACCTGCCAAGTAATAGATACAGGACGAGCGTCAGAACACTATCAAGATCGTAACGTATTGTTACAGGAACAAAGGGCGAACGAAGCTGATAACGTTCTTACACGAGTTTATTTATGTATTTCAAGTAATCAAGTTGCACGAACCAGACACTGCCGATTGACCCATCACAGACGCCCAATTACATCCTCAGCAGAACACACGATTTCATCTATAACTGTATATTATATCTGTAACTACTCCAACATGCCCCTATCATTCTGTATCAAGCACTTCTCACTTGTGTCATGTGACTGTCAGGGTTGTCAAGTATCATGAAGTATGAGAATGTTGTGCCTATATACGTTATCAGCATATAAAGTAGTTCACATGATGACAAAATAGAGACCACCCATAAGTCCATAGTGTTTGCTTGTGCTCAAACACACACTAACGTGCTTAACATTAATCTAATTATGAATCTGGAAAGGCGTAATAAGTTCTTCATGTGAGTGCATATAACATTATGCATTCATATTACTCGGAGACCAGGCTGAGAACTCTGCATCATTTTGACCACAGCGAGGAGACAGTGTTGATAGCCTTGGCATTCTGTACCGTGTTGGTATCGGCAACTGAAGTCAACAGAAATCAGTTAATATGTATTACCACTGGCCAACCAAGGTAATAAACTTAACTCTCAGTTTAGAGAGTTTTACTTGGGTCAGCAAAGATTCGTCTTGAATTTGGAATCGTAAGTAGAATATTGACTGCCGAAGTACAGATCCACACTGTCAGAGTCTGGCATAGTGGCAGGTAAGATCATACTGTGACCATACAATTTTGTACTATGGCCAACACAAAGTGACCCAACAATATTTTCAATAAACGTTTTGAAGGCTATTTATTTAATCCCTAAGACGAGTAACTGATAAAACATTAGTTTAAGGGATTCCCATTTAAACATATTTGGCTACATTAGACACTTTGGACTTTGACTTTGACTTTAAAGTTCCTGCCTTCTAAAACCATAGCTAAAATCGGGGGAGTGAGTTTAGTTTTACGCCGAACTCATCATATTCCAGGTATATGGCGGGTGGTCTGTAAATTATCGAGTCTGGATCAGACAATCCAGTGATCACCAGCATGAGCATCGATCTACGCAATTGGGATACGGTGACCAAGTCAGCGAACCTGACCTGCCGATACCGTTAGTCGCCTCTTACGGCAAGAATGGGTTACTGATGATGAATTCTAACCCGGATCTTCTCGGGTGAAAAAGAAATCAGGCATGCGGTCTGACTCTTGCATAATGCCATACAGAGAGAGATATCTTCCAAATCGCCTGGGCCAAGAATGGGTAGATGAAAGCAGTGGAATGCCAATGACGCTTTCTTTCAAGGCGCATCTAGTTCAGATCCGAGGCCTGAATCTCAGAGATGCGTGCAACTGAAGCGAGAACTTGGAGAAAGACTGTCCTGAATCATTTTTTTCCAGTGAGATCAGGTGACTGAGAACCACAGAAAGGTTCCTAGACTAACGCATAGTCTCTGAATTTATATACACTCAGCAACAAACGTTCTTGTTGCCCATGCTTGCCCATGCTTCTTGTAACCCATGCTTGTCGTAAGAGGCCATTCAAAGTTATCTAGCAGAATAATACGAAACCAAATGCAAGACAAATACATTTAATGTACAGAACAGACATCTGGCCTGTGAATGTTAATCATACTCTTGCATTAGACACGTTTGTAAATGATAAGATGGCCATGTGAATGTTGTCAGGCTAAAAACTCAGTTTACACTCTAATACTGGGTATGACCACCAGTGGTGGTCGGCCACTGCGGGGATGGTCTCTGACGTGATTGGTTTGCTGATCCCGATGCCAGAAGTTCCGTACAGTGTTCCCATGGACATTAAATCAACGAGCAACTTCCCGTTGTGCGGTTCCGGCTTGGAGCATACCAAGTGCTTGCCACCGTTCATTTTCAGAAAGCCTTGGCATCAGAAGGTTTTCTTCTGGTTCAAAATTAGTTACAAACAAAACCCATTTAAATTGAAAGGATCCCAAGGGACACCAGATACTCAGAACCTGGGGAAATCTAGACTTGCTTCGTTTAAGAATTAAGCATTGCAGCGAGGGCTAAGTAGTTGGGAAAATAATGTGATTCAGGGACTGTGAGACAGTCTAAAAGGTCCCGAGCTGGAGTTCTAAATTTGGCAGACTGGTCAGTAGGCTTGTTGGATCGAAGTTGACACTGAAGTTCAGGAACTGCAGGAATTATGTTTTCTTTGGCCGCAGCCAGGACAGAGTTGATGGTTGAGAGGTAATCAGAAAGAAGACAAGTTTTCCTGAAAATATGACGAAGGTGTAAGTAATTAGCAAAAATGTGTACCGAAAGTGTAGTCGGTAGGCAGGGGAAATACCCGCACTTGCAGTACTCCTTGAACGTCTTGATAGAGCGTATAAAGGATGTGCGAAGTGAATAGGTTTAGCAACAATCTTTGACTAACTCCATGGCTATGAGAGATTTCTGAAGATACACCAACCATGTATGCAGAGTCTTTGGATGTCAGTCGAGGAGGTTGGATTATGGCTGGATCAACTGATAGTCACTTGATGGTAAAGCCAGAGGATTGTGGGACATGTGTGATTTACGAAACACATCCCGAAGGGCGCGACCAAGATCGGATGAATTCTTTTGGTTGAATGGAGTTTGTGTAGAACCTGAGCAAGAGCCTGAAGGAACGAATAATTTGGACTGCCAAATAATGTATACAAATACATTACAAAAACTTCCCATGGGGCTCTTGTGTTATCGTGAAATATTCTTTGACTTTAAGGAGGCTGTCTGCACTTATCAGGGACAAAGAAGGGAATTAATTCAGTGGGAAGTCGAGCAAGGTAAGACGCACATTGTTCGAGGGCCTACTAACGACAACCAGGACAGGGTTGTATTAGTGTGAGGTGGTGGTAAAATCTGGAAACGTTTTGTTCAGCAGGGAGATACGGATTCGGGGAAGTGCCTCTTTGACTGATAACAACAACGAGTCTGGAAGCGTGTTGCTCAGTAGCGAGTCGCGTTTTCAGACAAGGCAAGACAAGGCCGGGTTGCAAACCTAAACAAACCCACATGGGTTTCCAATTAGTTTCCCATTGGCTACCCCTCAGCAGTGTAGATGTTATCTGCCCATGAGTAACAGGACTGTACCGACTATGGGTGTCTGGCAAGAGCCTGGCGATGTCAAAGATTAACCTATGAATTTTCTACTAGAATGAACATGTGCCTTATAGTTAACGTCCGACAACCCTTTCACAACATATTTTGATGAATAAAGAGAATAATTTGATTAGCATGTATGGAATTTCAATATTTACTTATTTTCTGAAAATAATAATAATAATAATAATAATA
>VKKT01007671.1:74516-84907 GCA_008038995.1 Haliotis laevigata | reverse complement strand
ACGGGTTACACTGAGAGGGAGTGCATGCAACGTTCCGGGAGCCAGCGCTGCAGTAGCTATAGCGGGTTTCTTCAATTAAATCCTTTATATGAATTTAAGAGTCCTTTGAATGAAAGTAATCATTGAGTGAATGACTGAGAATGATTTTCGGCTGCTTTTAGCAATATTCTAGCAATATTGTGGTGGATGACACCATATATGCGCTTCAGACATTGTACCCATGTGGGGAATCGAACCCGACCTTCTCATGAGTGATTGCTTAACCGTCGTTTGGCTTCCCGATATAGTCTTGAAAGTAATAAATATATATAGTTTTAGGAGTTGTGATGTCGATGGTGTGTTAGTTCCAGTTGTGTTTCAGACATATCAGAGTTTACTGGGTGTTTGGCATACTGGTCACTGGTTTACCGCCCTCCATGTCAGTATGAACGTATGTGTGAACATTAGATGGTGCATATTACGTCATCTACATCATCTCAGTTAATGTCGTTCATGTTGTCGTCTTTAAGTTCTTGACAGGTTTATGACCTTCGAGCAGCTACAACAATTCGGTTGGGGTTATATGCAGACAATTCTACTTTGTTAAATCACCACATTAACCCTTGTTGTGCCATTTACTCAGCAAAACCCTTTCAGACCTAACCCATTTTCTGTTTTGGGTGATCGTATCGTAATCAGTGTTGACAAGCATGGCCACGCCCCATCAGTGGTAGGCACGTAACGTGACATGTATATTAGGCCCGATAATCTGTCAATCACAACGCACCGTGTCCAGTAGCCCGGTGACATATGGTACCTGTCTATTGTCCTGTACCATATTGTCCAGTGTCCTGTATGGGAGTCACCGCCTGGTCCTACAGTCACTGACACACAATTACCTTTACAACTACTATTACATACATGATGTCATTAGGAACTCTGTGGTTTCATTAAGCGGGGAGAGGTTAATGGGATCTGGAGTACCCGTGATAATGACTAAATGAGCCGATATAAGGAGATGTCAGATTTTGTAGGGTACATCGGTGTTAGTCGTTGACCGCTCCTTTTCTGTTTTAAAAGGGCAGAATCTGTTTATGCAGTCCTGGTCTTTGTTACGCAGTGACACTCACGTCAGTCGTATCACTACAGTCGCTTTGTGCAACAGAGTCCAGGCCAATTGTAGGTTGGTTTTGAGTGACGATGTTGAGTTTCCTTGGTTACAACCATTTTGTTCTTCAAACGAAAAAAAAAGAAACTAAAAATAGACCACTGATTGTGGTAATATGTGTTGGGTGAGTGAGTGAGTATGTTTTCTCAAGGCGGGTAAAACCAGACGTAGGTTTCGAACCGGACCTTTAACATCTTATCCATCAGGCTACCAGAACACTCTAATGTGCGTTGACCTGTCGGGCACCTTCTTCGTCCATAACAATATATTTGTTCACGACACAGGACTCTGTGAGAACTAGTGGAGTGCGTGAGTTGAGCTTTACGCCGATGTGAACTGTATTACCGTTAAGCGACGGCATGTCAGCTCGAAGTGGGATGAGGTAATGCAGGGGTCAGATGTGTACCACTTGGTGAAATCCATGTGCCAGGTTAAGGTTCTGTAACACCAAGACACGTAGAAATATAGGGCTTGAGCCGGGATTCAAACCCATAGTCAGAGTTTTCTAGCGTGCCGAAGGGACCCAACTCTGTACAGTGAAATACGACGCCATTGGCGACTCTGTCACCAGTGTCCCACCCAGTTGCTGGAACTCCTAGTGTATCGCATGTGGCAGCTCTGCAAGGAAATCAATCATAACGAACAGTTCTATGCGGCGTTGCGTTATACAGACTGCATAACATAGTTAACACTTTGTACAACCCCCCTCCCCCACCCTTCCCATATCGAGTCAGACTTCACTGATCCCAATATGTATCCAGTTATATTTACCTTCCTTTACTCTACACATACGCCAAGTATTGATAACTGGGAAATCCACAACATAACTTTGATCCATCTACAAAACGGTAGTTACGTCAGTAATATAGTAAATGCCTCGTGGACCCAATCTGATATGCTGAAAGAATGTGCTATGTGCAATAGATTAATTTAATTTAATGTCACTTATCTTCGTATTATTGATCCTGATATAACCTTTCACCTAATTGATTCTCCTGTTCCTGTTTTCCAACATCTCTGAAATCAGAAGTTGGTTTGTGCCACCCAAGTTGTACTTGCCAAAGAATTCTGATCCCTTATTTGACACAAAAACATATATGTTATATTGCTCAGTATTGATCAATCATTGTCTCAATCTGTGTGGTGGGATATTCTGGTGGTGGTTTGAAAACCAATATTGACGTCACCTTGATCCATTGCCCTTATGTTACCCTTAACTCAAATGAACAGAGTGAAAATGGTCCCAAAAGTAACTGTAGTTAATTATTGTCAGGTAGTGACATTCTCATTGTACGAACAGTTATTCAAGTATGAGTGTATAATTATTCTATGTTCAATATGCCGGATGTGTAGTTTCTGTTGTTTTTAAATCTTTACTAAAAAAAATAATTTATGTGTTTGAAAATATTCAATAAAGTTCAGGTGAGCTACAGGCCATAATTTGCATATCTTCACGTACTTCCGACATCATGGTTATGTAATCGAAATCCTATGCATACGTACACACGGATAACCACCCAGGACCTATAGTCCGAGGGGGACTAATAATCAATGCTTAACCTGGACACTTTTAGAAATGACGACAAAAAATGGTAACAATATAAGCAGAATCCGTTGTTCGATTCCGACTATATCATGACATTGTGTTTATGACGATACCACGTGTTCTTGAAAAGGCGAGCGAATTTTGCTCCACCGGTGATATGCACGCGCGCGCGCACACTCTCACACACACGCAAAAAATATCACCTTTGGTTTTGCAAACACCTGGTGTTATCAATGTTTTAAGCGATCCATCCTGTACTTTTGCCTTTAAATCTGTTTCGGCATATAATCGAGATTGAATACTCTATATAGGGATGGGCGTTTTAAATTGTTCGGGAATTTTTCATTAATCATGGTCTTGATATAATAAGGTGATTCACGTCGATCGATTTTAAAAAGAAAATACATAAACATGTTTTTAATTCCCCGATTGTGTTTCTTTATCAGATGCGGACACGTCGATGAACCACACAAGTGAGGGGGAGAGTATTTCGGAAACAGCCGACAGCGACAGGACAGGTATCGACGGAGGTGGCAATTTGGACGGCGTTTCCGGGAAAACATTTGACGATTCCAATGGCGATATAGGCACTTCCGGTGGGAAGACAAGGCGGAGAAGGACTGCATTCACGAGCGAACAGTTGTTAGAGTTGGAAAAAGAGTTCCATAGCAAGAAATATTTGTCATTAACTGAGCGATCTCAAATTGCACACAACTTAAAACTCAGTGAAGTGCAAGTGAAAATCTGGTTTCAAAACCGTCGTGCAAAATGGAAACGTGTAAAAGCTGGATTAGTACACGCCCGGGCCGGGAGTACAAACGATCAACAAAACAAACCCAAGATCGTAGTGCCTATTCCAGTGCATGTGAACAGAATTGCAATACGATCTCAACACCAGCAGATCGAGAAAACAAGACCCGTACCCTAGCGAGCCTAGTCGTGTTGATAAACAGGGTTTGAAATTGACTCGCAAAATCAAAATTGTAGCCAGGGTTTCAAAGAGACGGACCTTTGATGCCGTTCCTGTATTAGAACGTTGGCTGGTGTTTTTTATACAAGCACAGGAAAGTATGTTATGAGAGGACAATGTTTACCCTTTTTCCCTTTCTAATCCTTTTGGAATGTTCCGTATCAAACAACGGAAGATTCCATTCGATATTATAGGGGTTAAAGAGCACAAGACATGAACTAAGTGAAAAAATAAACGCTCTTTGTTCGTTGAACAGAGAGGGCCTGTTTCTTTATTCTAAAGGAGGGACCAAATTGTTTATTTCCTAGAACGAGTTTTCAAAACTCTGTGTATGTAGTTTATTGTATTTATGCTACCTCTCGCAGGAACTGACAGAGAAACAGAAAGTACACAAATATTGTGTGAGTTACGCAACTCGCTCGAGTTCCCCCTGATTACTCGTTCCGTAGTGTTTCTAGAAAGGCACATGGCAGTGAGGAAACTACACAGAATACAAAGGTATGATCTCTTTGGGACTACTTTGCAATGATAGTGCAATTACACCAACGTCTTTCAGTGTCAGCGCCGAGAAGCGCTCGTATACTCATTAAAGAGCTGAGCTTTTAAAGACATCAAGAATTCAGTTTGATGAAATTGGCCCCACACTTTAAGTCTCTCATCGAACATACCTGTATCATAAGTTTAAACACTAAAAAAGTCCCAAATTCAATTTGTATCAATGTACATATTATTTATTTGAGGTGTAAAAATACCGATTATATATGCTAAACGTTCGTCCAAGTAGCAATTAATACTTTCTACACAACCCACCCAGTAAGAGGCTAGGCACCACTCCAAACAATTCATTGCAACTATTTACCCTTCTAATCATCACCGGCTCTATGTTTGTCTGTCTTTCACACCTTTCACAAAATTCTGGCGTATATTACATGGTTATAAAAAAGACACGGCGGCAGTGTTTAATTCCAAAACATAAAAACGGAGTCTCAAACACATGGTATATCACTCTCAAAATGACAAAAAAGTTTTGATATTTGTAAACTATGCACACAAGTTTACACAGCTGTCGTGGGAAACTCCTTAGGGGGTTAAATCCCTGAGGTAAAACTGCATTATTAATTTATACAAACAAATATTAGTTGAGAAAAACTGTTTGTTATGTTATTAATCTTTAACACATATTTTACACGAAATTCGAATGCACATTTTAAGATTTATTTCAGTGGTTGGAAATTCAAGTGATATCATGTCTTTTGAAATGTGGGATATCAACGAAAGTATTATTATTCTAGGTGCAGGTTTCTAACATGAAATAACTCAAAGAAACTATTGTTATTTCTTCTTTTCGTATTTCAATTACGTCATAATGATTGGTAGATTTTTTTCTGATATAACACTTTAGTGACAATGTTCACTTTGTTTTCCAAATAGTTTCCATATAGTGAAACACAGATGCTATTCAAAGTCAGTAATGAATTCAAATATATAAAGTATGTCTCATAATGATACGATTTATAAGATGAAAATATTATCTTTTAAATGAAATATTTCAAAACCGTCAAACGTATTTGTAGACAGAAGCCCTATGAAATTCTTTGAAAGTCCATATTTACAAAAAGTCTATACCCATGACAAAAATAGTTGACAGGTTATTCTGATACATGTCGCGATTGTTTTAATTAGTAATACGTCAGCTCTGTATTAGATTATAGTTCAAGGTCCACGTTCTTTATTTCAATTCACAATTGTGGTTGTTTGGTGGGTTCACAATATGATGTGCTGCCGTGAAACAAGACATATTTCAATAGCCTAAACACATTAATAGTTGGATTAAGAAGTTACATTTTGTTTATGATGAGGTAAACACACTTTCATAAACTTAAAATAACATTTTGGCGTGGATTATTCATCAACTGGACATATTTCACCATACTAGGGGGTCAATAATAATAGGCTGATAAATAACGTCTACGATATTTGACGAAGAGTGGGCATACTGATAACACATGGAATAGTATATAATGATGCCAATGCCATGAATTAAGTATATACTTACAACATGATAAGGCTGTATAAATGATATTAAGATGGTTTTAAAGATGTATTTAGATGCATTACATTGTTAAACGATGCACCACAAACCTGACGAAACCAGCCATATATCTTGTTATACTGAGACACGTGCATGGTTTAAACAACGTCATTGACATTGACATACGTCAGTTTAGCCAAGCCACTGTGGCTTGTGGAAGGTGAGCGAGACAAGGGCATGTGTGGGTCGGTGTTGTCACGAGGGTAGCAGCCCATAGACACGGGGGGAGGGTGGGGGGAATAATTATTGCAGCCTCAGGCTACACTACAGCAAATTGAGAAAATGTCTAGTATGACGGGAAATAACATGTTATTTACATGAAATTTACACCTTGCGTGACGGCCCATTTTGAAATATACACGGCCACACGTGCTGGAAGCGAGATTCTTTGTACACGCGCAATGTTTTTTCTCTAGCATTCCATTAAAATTCAATGAGAAATAAATCTAAATTTATAATTTGTGAATGTCTTCTTGTTTTTTCGCTCTACTTTATGGATTCGTGTGCGGGTATTTTCACCTTTTCTTTCTCTACATCTGCTGTGTGTCGGATCTGAAAGAAACAATTTATTCGACCCCCGACTCGGGGACAACGTGGCGGCCGGGTCGACTGTGACTGGGGTATTGTGCATGGCGAGAAGCAATCGCTAACTCACATCGTTCATACTGACTGGGCGCACGGGAGTTTTTACACAATATCAAATGTCAAAGGTCAGCTGTAAAGTCCCAATATTCATACATATAAGGTTTTCTGGTATCTGGAATTCGGTTCAAGCTTAATAATAATGCATGTGAAAATATTTTTTATTAGAAATACATTTCGTTGGCCATAAAAAATATAGTTCTAAATGAACTAGAAACTATGTTTTACGATGACGCTGAAAATGTTTTATTTTATAGAGCAGTTACTGGTGGTAATATACAATATAAACAAGCAATTACAGTTAATATAAACATGAGCTGCAGTGTGTATATATGTTGAATCGCGGACAAAATTGTATCCGTGTTTCAGCTAGATCTCTGAAAGAAATAACTTGTATCCCAGATGTATTAGAAGACAACTGTACAAATATATAGCGCCGCGTATGTAGGTAGTATAGACACGATAGCTGGTTATCTATTTCTGTCAGCTAACACGTTCTGTGATGACTATTCAGTTTTATCGCAATCAGGTCGGATTTTTTCCCTTCGAGAAATACAAACCTGAATATAACTCTGATTAAATGAATAATCTAAAGCACTAGAGTTTAACAAAAACCACTTCACGGAACTATTTTCCTAGGCCGTGCTGAAAGGTACGCTTACAGATTTACTAAGCCCTCTTATACCAGATGAAAGATGGGTTTTCTATGAATGAGATTCAAAATCCCAGTTTCTTTTTTAATGTGTTTTATTGCCAGTTTGGAAATGGTAACATTTTACAGAGTGGCCCAACGGCCGTCGTCGTCTCGCCTCGTGTAAATGGCCCCTCGGCCTCGCTCCCACCCTCGGGATTATTACTAAATTAGCCTTGAGTGTCGAGACGGCAATAAACTCGGGCGTAAATGAACTGGGGCGCAAAATTTGATCACAAAAGATTTGTAACACATACAGACAGTGAACGATCCGGGGTCGGGCTTTTAAATAGACACAAAGGTTATGAAATGAAAGATAGGTGGCTTTAAAGGGCAACAGAAGGACTTTGCAGCGTTTCCGTCGAGTCTTTCAAACCGAGATACAAGCCAAAGGGAACGGATGTTATGGATATGAAAAAAATGTTAGATTCGGTTTGGTGATTTCCCCTCAACCCGAGCAATGTTTTCTTATTTTGGACTGAGGAGAATATTTAATCCTTAACTTCTACTGGTTCGTGACCTCTTCATAGATGATGTATATAAAAAATGAAAGCACACTTCAAGACTATTCATACTACGTACACGACTCAAGTGTATTTCTGTAGCATTGGATTGACCCAAGTTATTGTGCGCTATTTATTGGAATCCTTTGTTATCAAGATGGAGCCATATTATCACAGTTTTCTGAAATATAATTATCCTGTTCCAAGTCATGTGAGGTGCAAGGTTGACGATCTCACAGCTGGTTGAAGTGTACAACCATATTCATTTTTCCAGACATATTTCTCCCCTTTTGATAGAAATATCTCTAATATTTCTGTGATGCACAAAACTGATTCTCACGATATGTCAAACACATATTAAATAGATTATTCCTATCAAAATTAGTGTAATCTATTTATCCCTTTCGTTCCCTGTTATGTACAGTTTACATATCTGTGTCACTTTATGTTTCATATTTAAATTATTGATATATGAACAGAACCTAATGAATAGTTTATTAGTTTATATTGCCAAACACAACTGGACAGGACAGCACAAGTACAAGATCCTTTCATTATTTGAATATCAAGACATTGTGGTCAATTGGATTTACACATCTGGCTTAATCTATATTTATAATCTTAATCCATATCAACTACTGGTGCAACAATTTGGCATCTAAAAAGTGGGAATTACTTGTTGCAAAATGAAAGTAAATATCATAAACATGGGTGTTCAACTGTTTGATTAAGCATTATTGTTGGAATAGTTCTGTTTACTGAATGCACATTTGAACATGCTTAAAGATTATTAGTAAGTTATTTCGTAGATAGTATGACTAAAACAGGGAAATAATTGAGTGAATAAACGTTTTTAGGTGATTTTCTATGTTTAATTTTCATTTAGACACATAAAACCCATAACGTGGATCAGAACACATACTGAATATATGTTCTTTCAAACAAGCCTTCAACATATGATAAAACGACTGATCAAATTACCAAGCATTAATAAAACCGCCTGTCCTGACAAGACTGACATCAGATGTTCAACATCCTTATGTTTTCATAAGAATGATCACAGGCAAGCATGTTTAGAAAGAATTTTATAAAGAAATTGACGTTTTTACACAAAACTTCAAAATCAACGAAGTGGATGCTGTGAAGATATTACTGTCAATGTCCCTCCTCCTTTCTGACACGACCCCTATATTCAGTTTCCCGTATAACGCATTATATAAAGTGCTAAATTGATCAAATATGACTACTACTACTACTACTACTACTACTACTACTACTACTACTACTACTACTACTACTACTACTACTACTACTACTACTACTTCTACTACTACTACTACTACCATTAAATATACTGCTGCTGCTACTGCTACTTCTATCCCGTTTCCACCCACCCTGCGCCTCAATACCCCCTTATGTAAACCATGCATACAGTCCATACCCCAACTCCCACCACCCCACCTCTCACATACATTCTCCGCCTGGACCTGCACAAATTCCTCTCGATTTACACACCCCACCACACATGTACACTCCCACCTGTACCCCCACACCCCACATGTACACCCCCCACCTGTATCCTCACCCCACATCTACACTCCAACCTGTACCCCCACCCCATATGTACATCCCCAACATGTACCCACCCAACATGTACATCCCCCAACCCACATGTACATCCACCACCTATAACCCCACCCCATATGTACATCCCCACCTGTACCCCAACCCCACATTTACCTCCACCACCTGTACCCCCACCCCACATGTACATCAACCACCTATAACCCCACCCCATATGTACACCCCCAACATGTACCCACCCCACATGTATATCCCCCACCCAATATGTACATCCCCAACATGTACCCACCTCACATGTACATCCCCCACCTGTACCCCCACCCACATGTACATCCCCCACCTGTACCCCACCCCATATGTACATCCCCAACATGTACCCACCCCACATGTATATCCCCCACCCCATATGTACATCCCCAACATGTACCCACCCCACATGTACATCCCCAAGCTGTACCCTCACCCCACATGTACATCCCTCACCTGTACCCCCACCCCACATATAATCCACCCCACCCCCCACACGTACATCCCTCACATATACATTCCCCAGCCTGACCAGCCGACATGAAAACATTACCTTCAACATTGAGATGGTGACAAAGTGTTCTCAGAACGCCCCTTGTGACGGAGAATGCATCCAACCAGACATGCTCTGTAAATAATTAAAATATTTACGTCTAAGTAAAACCTCTTGGGCATTACCTTTGAAATATGGTCATATGAAAGGGACAAACAACCCGTATTACCCTGACAATAGCATTAGATGCATCAACACATCCAAGGTATGCCCAGCCGTATGTCCAACAAGAAGCACGTAGTGACGTTCGGTTCACGACAGACACCCGGATGTCCGGCAAACGTGGTGGCATGTTGGGGTCATTTTAGTTAGACCAATACATATAAGATTTCTTCACTCTGCGGTTTGCGGGAAACACTTACTAGTATTCTTTGGGTACAACTGCATAATTTGGACCGGATCAAAACAAAGCTTCTCCAACCTGATAACAAGGTAGCAATGACAAAACAAGATAACTCGATAACAGGGTAACAATGATAAGAAAGATTTCTCGATAACAGGGTAGCAATGACAAAACAAGATAACTCGATAACAGGTTAACAATGATAAGAAAGATTTCTCGATAACAGGGTAACAATGACAAAACAAGATAACTCGATAACAGGTTAACAATGATAAGAAAGATTTCTCGATAAC
>VKKT01007671.1:0-15329 GCA_008038995.1 Haliotis laevigata | reverse complement strand
AACCCGGGTCTTCGGCGTGACGAGCCAACGTTTTAACCACTAGGCTACCCCACCGCCCCTATTATACACAGATAGGTAATAGAAGTGTTATACATAGATAGGTAAGAAGTGTTAAATACATATAGGTAAGAATTGTTATGTACAGGTAGGTAATGTGTGTGTAATACACAGATAGGCTAGAAGTGTTATCTTCAGATAGGTAAGAAGAGTTATGTGCAGATAGGTAAGAAGTGTTATGTTCAGATAGGTAATGTGTGTGTAAAACACAGATAAGTAAGAAGTGTTATGTTCAGATACATGTAGGTTAGAATTGTTATGTGCAGATAGGTAAGAAGTGTCAGGTACAGATAGGTAAGATGTGTTAAGTACAGATAGGTTAGAAGTGTTATGTACAGATAGGTAATGTGTGTGTAATACACAGATAAGTAATAGAAGTGTTATGTACAGATAGGTAATGTGTGTTTAATACACAGATAGGTAATAGAAGTGTTATACATAGATAGGTAACAGAAGTGTTAATGACAGACAAATATTATACACAGATGGGTGATATGTGTGTTATACACAGCTAGGTAACAGAAGTGTTATGTACAGATAGATATTATGTGTGTTATACACAGATAGGTATTATGTGTGTTATACACAGATGGGTGAGATGAGTGTTATACACAGGTAGGTAACAGAAGTGTTATGTACAGATAGGTATTATGTGTGTTATACGCTGATGGGTGATATGAGTGTTATACACAGATAGGTAACAGAAGTGTTATGTACAGATAGGTATTATGTGTGTTATACACAGATGGGTGATATGAGTGTTATACACAGATAGGTAACAGAAGTGTTATGTACAGATAGGTATTATGTGTGTTATACGCAGATGGGTGATATGAGTGTTATGCACAGATAGGTAACAGAAGTGTTATGTACAGATAGGTATTATGTGTAATACACAGATAGGTATTATGTGTGTTATACACAGATGGGTGATATGAGTGTTATTCAGAGAGAGGCAATATGGTTATTGTATACAAACACAAAGCTGAACACACAATTTTTAATTCATTTCATGAGATTTGTTTTAATTTTTCATATTTTCTCTGATGCCGAAATGGAGTAAATAGAAGCTGTTACCTTGCGTATTATAGCTGTATTATATTTGAATAAATTGCTTTTCATCAATTCAAAACTTTTACAAAGAGTCGTGCGTTGGTTTTATTGGCAAGAAACAACAACAATAAAGAGACATCTGTTACCTTTAATCAAACTGATATTGTAAGGCATTGCTCAAAAAAGGAACTTTCTCTCCTTAAAAAACAATAAAACACCTTATAAAACCAACGCGATTATCCCCTTCACAGGACTTCCCGAAGATACATTATATGAATTGAATATTTAAATATTTTTACAACAAAGAGAGACACAGTTTCTTCGTGTATACGTGATAATTACATAGATTACCTCCAGAGTACACGTTCAAATGGGTTGTTCCCAGCCGTGTCCAAATCCTCTATAGAGAGAACCATATCAGCATTACGCTGATATAATGCCCATGGCTCATATCGCAGTATGTGTTCCCACTAGGGTCTGATATGGAAAATTACCCCCATCATCGCCGGGACATGCCGGCGACAAAGCTGGGTCTTGTACTATATGTGAGGCGGGCACTGGGCAGAACGTGGCTATTAGGACTATAGTCTATACAAGGAACAGTATATATGTGCTATTATCATGGGATATACAAGGGATACTGTATATACATACATATATATATATATATATATATATATACTACAATCATGGGATATACAAGGGAGGTATATATCTATACTATAGCCATGGATATACCAGGGATATATATAATATCGAAGGGACAAACAGGGGAGGTTTATATCTACACTACAGTCATGGGATATACAAGGGGGGTGGGGTGGGGGGTGGTGCTATATATCTATACTACAATCATGAGGAATACACGGAAGGTCTGTATCTATACAATAAAGATTATATCTGCCAGGAACTTGTTTATATCAATGCTGAAACGACTGTGTGTACAAGAGAAACAATACATCTTCACTAAAACCATGGGATTTACAAGTTAGTAGCTTCCGCTTGTCAGATACCAGAACTTTTGCACTGGTATGATATTATACAATAAAACTGGTATTACACAGGATGTGTTAAGTATTCTAAATGTATTACCGATAAAGATGGAAAGACTGTGAGTTATAACATTCCGATATTTGTATGTGTGCGTGTTAGCGGTCTTCAGTGCTGATGTGTCATTGGAAGCTGCATGACTTCACCGTGCCTTATTGTTGAGATCAAACAGGATATGACGTGAACCACTGTTAATGACGTCACAGGCAGATACAATATGGTTATCTGGACGATAGGCTGTCTTAGGTAAAGTTTCTCTTGAGTGTTAACATTTATTCATTTTTGCCCTTCGGATGCCAATGAGGACGAACAGAATGACCACTCGGAACAAGGAATTACGGATTATTTGGTTTTTTTTAGTGAATGGATTAATGCAAGTCGCCAAAGACTCAGGATTAACACAATTCAACCACTTGGGACAGCTAGTCTATAAATTCTTCAAAGACACTCAGATATTGGTGTAGTAATACCAGACAAATGTATTGGATAACAACTTCTTTATTTGTTCGTTGATTATGCACCTGAAGAAGGGGCAAGAACTGGCCCAGAAACGCCATGACAAACAGGACAGAAGGACAAGGACAGAAGCTGTTATCCATAACATTTGCCTTGTATTAGATAACCCATAGTTCATGGTAACTCGTTGGTTGTTTCTATAAGTAAAAATTGCGAACATTTTAATATTTTTGGATATAATCCAGTGTTTATGAGTATACTTTCTTTGGCAAGTCAGGATACTTGATCACTCCCTTTCCTGCCTAACCTTACAACTTTGCATATCATATCAGACACCTATCTATTCAATAATATTTTCGTTGTTAAATATTGTTATTTATGACAGTATTAGGTCACAATTAATAATAGATCAATTCTGTTGTTGTTTTTAAGGAATGCATTATAATCAGTATCAATTATCATTCGCTGCAGTTCAGATTTAGTACAGTATAAATATGTTTTATGGCATTACATCAACAATAATAACTTCAAAACAGTTTTAATACAATGTTATGTTGGAAAGGTTATATGTGAAAAGAACTTGTAAACATATTTGTATACTGTAATGTCATAACAATAAGTAAATGTAACACGAGTTAGTTCAATGAATGTAAAATAACAGCTTTGAACTGTCTCATGAGAAATGATTGTTAGATATCGTATGAGTATGAAATGACGTATACAAAACCTGCTTACGACATGATCCGTGTGTCAATAGCGACTTACATTATTTGTGACGCGGGGATATGCAGATATATGTTAGTAAATAACAAGCTAGTGGATTACTTCCCGTCGGCTCGCGATACCGTCAGTTTAAGAGCAAAAACAGAGGATGTCTGGAACACTGTAAATAAGTTATTCCCTGACCTCGACATTTGATTCCGCGCAATCACTCTTGTTGTTAGGAAACGTCATTTGAATAACAGTAAATGTTGAATAATTATGCAAATATAAGTAAGAAGTATAAGCATGAAGGGATGGTATTTGAAGAGTAGTTTGATCACAGAGGAATGGATTGTCTGCTGGAAAGCTCTTAGTTGATAATTTAAGAATAAATGTCAGAATACATGTTTATGAATCAGAGTTCAAATTATCTACAGGCAATCTATTCACATACATTACCCGTTCTTTTTTAGGAAAATTACCATGTTTAAAAATGCAACCCTGCGGTGATTATATTAGGAAATACCATCCTAGAACCATTACAAATTTCTCATGGAAATGTATGCAGTGTTATGTGCCCTGTAATTTGTTGAATAGGGCTTTTACCTAATTGGCACATTCTGATGAGCATACAATGTATGTGATGTTAACTGCCAGCATGAGCGACTGACAATTAGCTTTATGATAAGCCACAAACATGGAGGCACAAGATGTGGTATCCCGGCGGCATTGCGTCTATACAACCACTTCGCTGTTGTCACAAAATAAAGGCCATTTGTTGAGAATAATTGCTTTGTTACTTGGCAATGTACGGGCGTTTTAGTTTTCAAAAATGATCTATTGATGCAGCAATGGACTCGGGAAGTGATGAAAGGGTGGAAAAAGTTTCAACATTTTGAATGCAAGATACGGAAATGCATTTGTGTAGTCGGTACCGTGTTGTCACTGGAAGTGTGCATTAATGCATGCATTTTATTCAGAGAACGTTCAGTAACATTTCCCCATTGAACCAGAATCAATTTTTACATTGTACCACACTTTGAAAACTTGCGACACTTCATGTCACAAAACACGCCATCTTTATTCATTTCAGCAGACGAGTTTGATTTGTTAGCACATGCGAAACAGACCCTCTTTAGGCCTGTATATCAATTCCTGCCATTTTGTTACATGACATCACACCTAGGAGATTAATTGATCCAGACTTCATAACCATTTATTAATTAACTTTTGATAGCTAAGATGTGCTTAATGGATTGCGTTACTACACACACTTTTCTCTTTTAAATGGTGTGATTATTCGCTTTAAAATAGAATTTATAATTTCTTAAAAATATTTTCATTTCATTACCGACGAGTACCACTAAGTGTCGGTGCGAAGCAATGTACAGTAAACACATCGGTAAATGAAAAAGGGCTCGTCAAATCTGTTTTCCATTGTAAAAACTGCATTAAAGGTTTTCTTTATGTATGTGGTATGGGATGATTTAAATCAATAATAAATAGGATTCACGAGCCTCCGTCAAATAAACATGGATTATTCTTATAAATATTATCACTGTTTTTTAAAAGGGTGTTAATGTTGAAATAGTTAGAAAACATCAAAGAAGCCCCCTTGATTGTGAGCCTTATTTGGTTTACGGAGCGAGCAAATATCAATTTTGCACTGCTGTGAATAAGCCCAACACCACTTTTACCAGGTAAATATCTCTGTATTTATCTGTTAATGTACTGCTCCTACGAGACACTGTTTTCTTAACAACACAATTCACAATCTATAAAGTTCCAGGAGTGAAAATATAATCGTGGCGAATACCTGGTGCGGCAATGGGCAAGTTAAAGAAACGCTTTGTGACCGAGAGTAAGGAAGAGTGCGCGCGACTCTCGACGTGATGTTTTCTGTTTGAAACCGCATTAGTTATCAATGAACTATTTGTTCCATGTACTTAAATATTGACGGCAAAAATTTCAACTTTCCACACGGGTTACTACACCGTGTTTGTCCGTACATACCACGATATTCGTAGCCCCAAGGTTTTCTTTGGACCTCACGTGCCTGTATACTTGCAGGCCCGTCTGCATGAAGCAATACAACCTCCGATTGAAAGAAATCTTTGCGCGGCCAGCTTTGATGTTTTGTAAGAGGAACAGTGCTTTGAGATTAGTGCATTCTCCTTTCAACAACGTACATATTTAGACATCAGCCTGTGCTATTTTCAACGAAATTTTGGCTGTTTTCAAACGAATGATCCCATTGACAAGATGGTGAGTAGAGAAGCCTTGTCTGCGCAGATTGTCAATAGCGCCCGTCTTCAGCTCGTAGCCTCCGCTATTCACCACCATCCACGGCCCATAATATAAGTAACACGAACAGTGAGTAGTCCCAACAGATGATTAAATCCCTCCCGAACCCTAACAAACTGCTGAATGGGCTGGGAAAGAGGGCTGCTCGTATTCAGAGACTACAATAAGGGACAATTAGGGATCACAGCGGGGCTCCTAACAGGGAGAATCGAGTCATGGTGATCTGCTGGCTCACACACGTTTGCATAATCAATCTACTGCCGACTTGGACACAAACCGTCCGCCATTTATGGAACAAGTTCAAAGCCCGCCATTCCTTCGGGCTGTTTTTCGAGTCGTCTGCTTCAAATGGTTTTTGAGAACTTCTTCACATTCTATTGGCAAAGCTTTGTTCAATCTGGCCTTCAAATCGGCGACAATCATAATACAGTACTTTATATATCGGGTTGCACTTGTTTATATACTGGCCTGGGAAACGGGAAGTTCATTTGGCCTGTCTGTACCGTGAAATATATTCCGTCGGCCTGACTTCTGAGAAAACAGCAGCCGGACTGCTCAGGACCTTCAAAAGTTACTGTATATGCTTGTGGCCATTACGTACACAAGGCAAAATATGACCTGGATCTGTTCACAGGACCAATCATCAATGGTGTCCTCACACAACATGTCCAGTAGTCCTCGTGTCTGTCCCTGCATCCGTAGGTTTGGTGAAACCAGGCTGGTGACAATATAAACTTTATTATCACGGCCCCACATATACAGCGTTGTAGTGATGGAACAATGTACGAGGCATCTCCTATTTTGACTCGTCAAAGAAGTGAGCCTGAAAACATGAATATGGGAACATTTCCAGGGGTTTCAGAAACACACGACAGAATCTCTAGTATAACTTCCATCAACACTGAAACATCTTCAGTTTTGAACCCTGTTTGTCCGGAGACCGCATGACACAGACGATGTAGATGGGAAAGGTGTGTGTGTATGTGTGTGTGTGCGTGCGCGCGCTTGCGTGTGTGTGCGTGTGTGTGTGTTCATATCATTTAATTTCTTATGGGTGATTTCAATTGCCTGTAAACGGCAGAGAAACTAAGATAGCGCCAACAATTAAAGGTCCCAGTGTCGTGAGAGGCTTGAAACAATTGTTATTTTAACATTAAGTACACCTCTTTTTTACCAAGAAATACGTTTTAAGCATGAAAGACTGTAATCTGGGGGGATATGTAATTCAGATGGGAGTCAGTATATTAAATTTTGTTCTGTCATTTTGCTGTGGTTGTTCGTGATACAAAATGTGTTAACCTTACAAGAAGTGTTAATTTGTCATAGGCGTATGGATAAATGGAACTTTTATTTAGTATGTCGAATTCTAAATGGTAGATATGCCTATATAATTCATATATAGAATATATTAACAGTTTTCACTAATTACAACAGCTATTTTGTTTTTTAAACTCGTTACAACAGGTTTAAAAGTTATCACAAAACAACATGTAAACATGGGTATACCATGTAAACATGGGTATACTGCCAAACCAAACTCATACAAAATGGAGCATCTGTTGATATATATATATATATATAAAGAAAGTGTTGAGAATACCGAGCGTACAGTAGTACATATATAAGAAGAAGTTTCTGAAATAATTACACAACACGGATCTTCTCCAACATGTTTCACTTTTATCTTCAGGATATATATATATATATACACAATGTATATTGTTGCCATAGGTCAGAGAACGAAGAGAGAATAGCTTCTCCATGTTTAAGTTCTGAAATGTTTCTGTTCACGTTTCATTATCATTAAACATTACAATTAGTAAATGGAAATGTCTTGTCAAAGATTTGCTGATATGTTTTTCACGTTTCACACAAATGACATACATACAGTAAATCAGCTGAATTAATTCTAAATACTTAACTTATAAAAACATTACTTTGATTGAAACTACATATGGAAAGCATTGTTTACCTCGATATCATTATTATGGAAAGAACATCTTGCTGAATGGCAAACAGACGAGGCTGGTAGCACCTCAGGAAAGTGTGAATAGGGCGTGGTAGAATCACTCTTCCTGTGACGTTACCAGGCCGTCCACCAGAGACAGTTGTTTCTTTAATAAAGACAAGTTAGTCGCTTCATTTACTCACTCACCCGATCGTTAATACAGACGTAATGAACCGAAATCCCAAATAAAAAGAATTTGGCAATTTGCACCAGTTTCACCATGTTGTTAATTGCTGACAGTCGACGGCCGAGGGTTGTTTTCTGGGGACGTCCCGACTGCCGCGCTGGAAGCTACATTTGACGATTGAAACGTGATACTATTGTGTGGACTAAACTTTCTTTAATGGACAGGCATGAGGAAAACATTTCGGAAGTATAACCTGTCATTTGAAGAAGGGGTGTGTTTATCACTCGGGATACTAACAGAAACTTGTCAACATTGATTAATAATTCAGAAAAACGCATTACGACAAAAAGCCTTAGTAGTACCGTCTTTTTCAAATATCTTCAATAACAAATTAACATCCTTGGCTGTACAACATTTAACATGACATCTTATCAAGCTAAAAAATTATAAAAATGTATTATTGAGACAATGACAGTTGGCGCCACTATGTATGACTCCCATAGGCAACATATCCATGCTTAGAGGTATATCCGACGTAGTATAACGTCCGAGGTGCCATATTTGGTTCTTGAAATTGATTATCTTTTAATTTTACCATGTCTGTGAATACATGACACGTCTTAATAGATAACGAGTTCTTCTTATTCTTTATACGACGTTTCAAAGCTAATTCTCGCTCCTTCAGGTGAATTCACCTCATTTACCTAATGAAGTAGCAAGAAGTAACTCTGAAACGTCGTACAAATAATGAAAAGAAGTTGTTTTCCATAAAACGCGTCATTAATCATGTTCGTCCAACTTCTAAATGCCTTTCAAGAACCTTTTGTTCATGTCTGTCTTCAGTTTTATTAAATATTAAATATTTAACTCCTCCATAACGATTTTATTTTGGTACAAATGGGTTAGAATAAACATATAATGCGTTGCTAAGTGTACCTCTTTGTACATTTTAACATGTATACACTATTATCCTACTAGTCTTACTTATATGCAAACATGTCATACACACGTTGTTCCTGCATGAAAGGACTGGTATCTGCATGTGGTCTTATTGCCTGCCTTGATAATATTTAAATATGTCAACTAGAAGGTATTTCCACCTGAAAATATATTCTTGATTAACTTAACATGTAACGCTGGGGTTTTGTCATCGTACAATAAGGGCATCACGATTACCCCACCATGTACACTAACGTCATCGGCAACGTACAATACATCAGTGAGGATTGATTAATTAAACATGTAAAGCTTAGGTTTTTCAACTTACAGCAAATGTATTTTGATTAGCTAAACATACTTATGGTTTAAATTACACGTGTTCTGATCAACCAAAGATGTACGCTGTGTTTTTTTTTGTTTCGCTGCCACTAACGTTGAGGAAGGTGGAATGCTTATATAAACAGTATATCTGTTATATACCACCAAGTTAAATGTTGGAAGAACTATCGCAGATACCTCTAGTGTTGACACCTTCTGTTCACAATCACTCATATGGTGCTGAATCCCGTCATGGCATAAGGAGTCTTTCCAGGAACGGTAACTGCTGGTACCATCTGGAAGTCAGTTTCTTCAGCGAGCACCGACTGCTCAAGAAAGTATTATCTAATATAATTTAATTACCCTGTTGCCTGGGTGGAAATGACACGCGTCTTGGTTATCTATATAGAAGAAGAAGAAGAAGAAGAAGAGAAAGAAGAAGAAGAAGAAGACGACTGTTTTATTAGCTTATCATATAGTGCATAGTACAGGGTAACATACATAATACAAGCAATAATATGCAATATCCGGCCATAAGGCCTACGAGACAAGAGTGTCTCCCATAAAAGCATTGAAATATAGATAGTGATTTGAAATCATACATATCACAAAATGCTAAGATCATATCCCAAAAGATTCACACCTCTAAAAAGGAGAGTTAATTAGTCTTGTGAAATGCCTACGTTGAAACATAGTGGAAACAGTAGTAGCTAGAGGCTTACATAAATACGCTCATTGCATTAAGTAAATGGCTTGATCACTTGGGGATAAGATAGGAAACTGAAAATACATACTGGAGGCTAGTTTCCATAACTCATGCCTAATATCAGAATAAAAACTTACTGCAAGTTGTAAGGAAATGAATTTCATCTTCTACCGAGTTACCATTTCAATTCAGACATATTCGTTCATGTAATGGGATAGGCGGACGACAAAAACGGCCGAATTCAATTTCTAATGGCAAAGTACCACATCTCAACTTGCTCAAGGTGCTTCTATGTCGTCTGTTGAGTACATTACGGACACAGGGTTCAACTGTTGTACATTATATTTGTTTACTTCCAGTAACAAAGTGGATGACGGGGTAGCCTGGAGGTTAGTCAGACTCAATTGCAAGTCCAGGTTCGATTCCCTTATGGGCACAGTGTGTGAAACCCATTTTTGGTGTCCCCCGTCGTGATATTGCTTTGGTGCTGCTATAATGAACGTGAACCAATCTATCCCACTCAAATAATCTCACACACACACACACACACACATATATATATATATATATAAAGAAAGTTATATATGAGAATACCGAGCGTAAAGTAGTACATATATAAAAAGAAGTTTCTGAAATAACATAATCATAACATAATCTGTAATCACTATATATATGCGTGTTTCATCAAATAGGTCTCGAGAGACTTTTAAAGTGCTATTTCTTCAAACTTTCATGTTTTCTAGTTTTCTTATTTTCAGATTCATATAATGGACTAATTAGTTTGCTGGATTATTTCTACAATAAAACCCAAACAATTCCGATAGGTTGTAGGGCAAGATGGATATTGTGTAACCGTCAGACTTTCTCATTGGTGAATCAAGTTGTTTGATTGACAGGAGGGGATAGGTCAGCTGTTTTTACATATACATATTTTGAATTTTTGTCCAAACATTCATTTGCATACTTATTTTCTAGAGTGTTTAATCAAAGTATACTGCTAGAATATGGACAAATGTTTGCGTATTCATTTGCGCTAAACACGTCTTGACCAGTCGTGTGGAGGTGTTGTGTAGAGAGACCCCGGTACTGATACGAGTATTAAAACGCCCTATCATCATCGTATCATTTTATTTATATAGACAATTACCATACAGCTAGAGAGTAGTGAGAACTATTAACACTAGCACCGAGCGCCTAGTCTCGACAGTCAACACCAGGGGGCCTCCTCGGAAGAGATTAGTCACGTGGCTTTTACAAGGGTCTCGTTTTCTCTCGCTAAGATCTCCTAATAAAATTCCACACTTAGCGTATTTTCTAAAGTCATTAATTCTAGAACAGTGAAAACTGATCAGTGTCTAATCGTGCTCTTGAGGGGGTGTTTGAGGCCTACCTGAGTGGATCCAGCCTCGTCGGTAATTTATCATTTCTCTCAAGTGTTTGTTTTGCTGCGCCGTCTAACGACGGAGGAGGGTCAGTTTTCAGCGTTAGCCTGCGACAGGGTGATCCCTTTCACCCTCTCCCATTGTAGGGGTCTTGGTTTGGAGTCCGGGGCCGTTGGGGTGGCGCCGAGGAACTTAGCCAATCAGAAACCTATATCAAATTTTAAATTAGTTATATGGTGATTTTATTGGAGATGGTTTAAGAAATGTGTGTGTACCTACACCTCGAATAGTTAATTGGGGAATTAAGGAAAAAAATTGAGAGACTGGATTTGGGTTAAATATTGGTTTACACAAATCAATATGGCGACGGTAAAGAGAGTCGTTTGTCAGCTCTCCATGTCTCTGTCTCTCGTTTTTCCTCTCTCGCCGATATGTATGGTTCGATCCATCATCTGGACATCCGGGTGTGTTGTTCCCCGTCGTGAAGTTGTTTGAATATTGCTCCAAGCCGCATAAAAACTTACTCACACGTCTAAATAATTGTCTCTCATTCTATAGTTATTCTTATTCAGTTCTGATGATGAATCTCACTCACTCACCTTGCATCCCCCAACCTGCCCCACTCTCATACTCGCGCGTTCTCCAGTTCCACCCAAATTTGTTCAAACCGCCCATGTGTCAATTTTACTTGTAACTAAATACCTTCGGAAATAAAAAGGGGCTATCCTAAAGCAAAAGATGCGATACGAGCATTATAATATGGGCCAATAATACCCTTAATAGCCCCCTTTAACATCCCCTATCATTACCGGGTGTGGGGCAGGAGGATAACCGCGCGTTATCGTTTACAAGTTTAGGTAACACAGCGCGTTAGCACCGAAGGGGAGATTGATTGAAATTGAGCACCCCGATTGTCTGAATGACAACGGTGCTGATAGGTGATATGTGTACTATTGTGTAATTTTAATGGCCTGAAGATTACCACAACTTTCTACCCATACATATTCAAATATGGAGTTCTAATACTACGTGCGAATTGGACAGTTGTGCGTGACAGATCGGTTAAAGGGATAATCCCTGTTTTGAGAAAATAACGACAAAAGGACTGTTACATTGTCAGGGGTTATACAAAACCAAAACAATGTTTCACTGTAAGTGATAAAACAAATATTTGTCAGGAACGATTTGTTAAAATATAGTTTGAATTCCCTTTTTTGGTTAATAGTGATGTTAATTGTTTTCCTTCGAATTTATATATGTTTATTATTAACATGCGGACATACATGTTTCAGGATCTCGATATGATGATGCCGCATCTGTGTATATGTATGTTGATGTACAATTTTCAATATGGCCGACAAGCAGAAATATATTTTTTCAACTGTAAGATAAGCCACATCCATATTTCGATTGAAGTTACGGATATGCTTTTCTGCAGCTAGTACGGCAAATCTGTCATGACACATGTTCTCCTTAACTAGCAGTGATATTTCTGAATTCCCGATAAAGCCACTGTCACATGTAAGTTATATTCGAGTATTTCAATGTCTATTTTTAGATCAACGTTTTCTTTAAGAAGAAGAAAAATATTTGGTATCCGTAAAACGTGGGAATCCTTAACTTCAACGATTATCAGTCTGTCACGAAAGTGGATTTAGAATTCCTAGTCTCTCATATATGTCCCAGGTGCGTCTTCGAGTCTGGTCCAAACAATCCAGTGACTGATATCATGAGCAACAACCCACACAGTCAGGCTACATCGCCATGTCATCAGCCAAGTCAGCGGTCATATCATCCGACCCTTGAAACTGATAGGGACGAATTCTGTTAAACTGTTAAGTTTTAGACATCATAACTTTCTGCCATCATCTAAACAGCCTGGCAATAAACGTATACACCCGCATGGCGGCGTACAGTGAAATAAACAGGACATGGTATTCGATGGTGATGCGTTTGATACGTATCTTAGTTGTGTTTTGGACTTAAAGTTTGCAATGTTTTAAAGTCATGTAACGCTTCAATAACATTTGAAAAAAAATTAAAATCGCTTAGTGAAACGGGACCGTGGATGTTTATGCTCACGTGGTTGTTGCTATATTGGAGAAGAAAACTTGATTATACTATTGGAATCTGGACCTTCTAGAGACAATTATTGTATATAAAAGCTACTGACAACTATAGCATGTTGAAAACAGCTTGATAGATGATATGTGTATGACAGGTACAGAAGGGAATTTGTTTTTTCTAAAGGGATAAGAACAAATGTAAGTGCGTGGTATCCGGTCAATAGGTGTATCTCGTGGTCCAGGTGTGGCAGACGTCATAAGCAGACGACACCCGGCGCCATTTTGCATTCGGACGTGTGGCATGAAAAGAAATGGCCACTGTGCGAGAATGAAGGTTCGCACTGACAGCTAGTGCTACTACAAATAGGCGGAGGGACATAAAAATATTTTGCTCAATTAAAAAAGCTTCACACACAGAAGGGATTTGTCAGATTGGCAGTGAAAGCGGCGAGCACGTTTCGAATCAATTATTTCGACTCCATGATTTTCATCTTTGTACGTGTGTGCTCCGGTGCTTCCATTAAGCGCTCTTTGATGTAAAGGTAATTGTCGACTAGCTGCCTTCTAACGAGTTCGCCCTTGAAGACCTGGTCACATAGCACACTCATAAATTCATATAGCCCTATAATATAATCGTCGTTTTAAATTACGCCCCCATTCATCAGTCCAGAGTGATATGATTACGGCCGTTTTGGGCCGTGTTTCGGCGGGAGAAGGCGTCGAACTAGATCTAAACGTTAGTAAAGTAACAACCCCTGCCACGGCAGCTAATTGGAGTATACCATGATTCTCGCTATCCGATCAATTAATTTATATTTTATTATCCTTCGTTTGGAATTGGTGAAAGAAGGAGTATGTTTCTTGACGCATTCTCGAGCTATCGCGCCATTAGCTTTAAAAGAAGGTTAATCCTTTGCAATGCTTATGGAACAAAATTGTTGTCAGTTTATACAAGGAGCCCACCGTATCTTATGGCATTTGTGTGGTCCTTGTTGAAATATATATATTCACCGAAAACATTGTTTATGATCTCAGCAGTTTCAAATGATCTGTGAAATATAGGCAAGTTGGACTCATGGTGTTTTATAAACAACCCTGCTGATTCTGGTTTCGCCTCCGCGTGATGAACGGACATAAACCAGCAGATACGACGTCGAACAAACTCACTCCACCATTCCCATCACTAGGGGGTCATTTAGCCATAACCACAAAATTCACATTTAATTGATCGATCATGCACAAGTATCTGACATTTTTTTAATGTTGAACTGGGGTTGCTGAATTGTATACAAAACAACTGCTGATATGTTTCTATGTTAATAATAAGCTGTGTTGTGATGTGATTCTTTAACCGAGATTCTCCAAAACTGATATATATCAACATTAAAGCCTTACCAAGCTTATACGTAGTTTATACCAGAGAGTAATCAGTGGTCTCTGTCAAATAATAGCTGCATTTACTACCTCTCTGAATAGAGCGTAAAGTGGATATCCCCTTATGGCAAGTGCGTGATCATATGCAAACTACTATCTGTGTATACAGAAATAGATGCTTTGAATGTAGATAACATGAAATCATGTCCCTCTGAAAAGATAATATGATAATAAAAATAATACATTCATTTATAGAGCGCGTAAATTCACAAAATAAATGTACTCTTTGCGCTAAAAGAAAACGATAATTTTAAAGGCAGTGTGGAAACAAATGATATTTAAAAGACGAGAGACTGGAGGCAGATTTCTGGGAGATTGTTCCATTTTGATGCTGCATCGAAGGAGAATGTTCTTTTCCCAAAAGTTGAAGTTTTCACTCTAGGGGTTGAGAATAAACATTTATCTTGTGATCTTAGAGTTCTCTGTTGGCCGTAAGCTGGCAGGTGCTCTGTCAAGTATGAAGGAGCACTGTTGGTAAAACATGTATAGGCAAGAACAAGGACTTTATAGTCAGCGCGTGCTGCAACTGGAAGCCAATGAAGTTGTCGTAGCAGAGGAGAGATATGGTCAAATTTAGCATTTCTGTAGATCACTCTTGCAGCTGTATTTTGGATATGCTGTATACGGGTGATCTGTTCTTTGGAGATGTTGGTCAGAAGGCTGTGGCAGTAGTCAATACGTGAGATAATTAAAGAGAGCAGTAATGTTCCAGCTGATGATTTTGTTA
>VKKT01007661.1:55059-69189 GCA_008038995.1 Haliotis laevigata | reverse complement strand
CTGTGACACGGTCATGCAATTCATTAGTATGCACTTGATCAGGTCAAGCCGAACAAGCTGTAACATCGCCTTTGGGCTAGTGCCCGCTCCGCGCCCGATTGAACGTTATCGGAGACATTTGATAAAGCTGATAAATTTTATCTTGAGGATTTGTGCCACATGTATAAGGGGAGTTCTACACAGCAGGGAGGGAGGGAGGACCTAGGGCATGTCTTAGTTATTGTCGTATCTCCAAATACTGAACTCGTCAAACGGGATAGGATTGTCAGGCTAGCGGACTTTGTTGACACACGCCATCGTATCCAAGCTACGTAGAGCAATATACATGATGCCTGGATTGTTTTGTCCAGGTTTGATTATTTACAGATCGCCATATTGCTGGAATATTGCTGAGTGAGGCGTTAAACAACAAACAAACAAAGTGAAATGTACACCAGTCCGATAGGACTTTGAGAATTCACAATAAACGTTAATTTCGCTTGTCCAAAATACCTCCAGAATAATGCTATAAATACACAACATGGTTGTATTAAGGATCATAAGGTTCAATAACAATTATTAAAAGGTTAATAATCATTACAATCATCCTGTTCTATTACGAACAATGTCAACCTGACACCTATGCATTATCAACAGCCTGATACATCAATATATGTCGATTTACCTGTATAATTGGAAAGTACTGGAGACAGAATACCCAAAAGCAGGACTGCGGTGATTTGTGATGCCATCGTGTGTATCCTCGTCAGCTCTACCCGCCGTATAAATGATATTGAGGTGTTTTCCTCTTCTACAGAGTTGTTCATTGGGCAAAATCTGTCCCATATCGGCCTAGCAAATGTTATCAGCCAACTCAAGTGTTTATTTATAAAGATACTGTGTTCGTGCGATGCATACATGTACTGAAAACAGAAACAGTTGGAAAGGTTAAAAATAACATGACAGTTTTCTGTTAGTGCTAACATTCTTTCGGGGAAAAACATATGTATTCATTTTTTTTTCATTTTTTCTGGCTCACAGTTTCGGCATCAGTTTCAGATTTCCATCTGAGTCTGGGAAAATGAAAAGAGTAATACGTTGCCGGCAACAACCACATTCAGAACATCGAGACTGACATGAGACACCCAACGCACCTTATCGATTGTGTACGAGAGTGGGTATCGCTCGTACGAGAGAGGTATGACTATGACAAATAGTTATTTCGCAATATCACTACCAGTGTCGACAGTGTTATCAGCAGAACGTCCACCTAAATTTCGCAATACATACTGTCGCTCTAGTGTCTATTTATTCAGCCAAACGAATGACGTATGAAGACCTCAGGACGGTCCCTGCTCTCATGGTGACAGAGATTGTGATTCACGTACAAGTGTCGCTTATGTCATCCATATACATACCGGTCTGGTACCAGACGTCCCGGTCACTAGAGGTGGTCCTTTCCAGGTGAAGTCATCGCCGCATAGCCACTGTCTGGTCGCCAGGCTGAAAAGCTATTGCAATGGCCTCTCCTACATTACAGTGCCCACAGCAACGCCTTCCCGTGGCGTCCCTGTTTCCACAAAAAATGCTGTCTTGGTGCAATCGAGTACCCAGCGGTATAACTTGGCGGGTGGGCTGAGCCGGCAACCCTGGTTGCAAATCTGCCAAGGAGAAGGAAATCTCTTATTCCAAACCCCGGGTGGATGGGACCCGGCAGCCTTGGCAGGCCGTTCATCTAGGACAAGGAACAAGTCTGATGTATAACCCACGAAATGCCTAGGAGTGCTGGATAGACTGGTGGCGCGAGGACCCTGGGTCCATGGACCCTCTTGCATCCAGCATCCGTGCCCCGGCCATAGGACGATGGCTCCGCTGCCTTGTGGACACCCTCGGGAGAAGGAAAGGCTACGGGAGTAAACCCAGAGGGAAATCCTGAAAATCATAAGGCGGTCAGACGTCAGCTTCTTACTTCTTTCCAGCAGCTCCTTCAGCCAAACCAGTGACAAACGTTGTGCCCTCCACTCCTTTGGAGCCCACTGGCGAGGCCAAGAGGGAGATATTCATGCATGGGCAACACAGCACCTCAATATTTTTCGGTCAGGCTTGCGCCCTGGAGAGGTCACTCCAGTTTTATTTATACAGCGAAGCACCAACACGGGAGACAACGTTTCAGTTACGAGTTATAAGTCCACACTCGATTAGATGAGATTACGCCACGGGTAGTCTCCGACGGTGGGAGGGACCATCCAGTCCCACTGGTCAGCTACCGCCCACCTCGAGCTGGGCAGCCCCCAGCCAGTATGGTGCTGACTCGCCAATGTCTGCCTGCTACAACGGGTGCTTGGAGATCAAATGTTTAGGAATGACAAGCAGGCGGAAACATCGCACCAGGCAATTGAAGAAAACCAAAGAAGTTTCCAGCACTTCGTTTTGCAAGCTGGAATTTGAGAAGCATGTGCTCAGGAATCTCAGACGACCTTGCATAGGTATAAGACTCCAGGAAGACTACTATCATAGACAGGGAGCTTACAAGACTCAACGTGAGCATTGCAGCCCTCCAAGAAACCCTGGTGGATCTCTCAGGGAAGAAAACTACACGTTTTTTTGAAAGGGAAAGAACCCAATGAACCACGAATACACGGAGTTGACTTTACAGTAAAGAACAGCCTTCTAGCTTCAGTGAAACCCCAACAGGTGGCATAGAACGTATATTGTCAATCCACTTGGGTACAGCTGCAGATTTTGTCAACATCTTCAGATTCGGTACCCTGCTAACCTGGGTATCAAGCTCATCGTGACACCTCTTCTAGACTAAAGAACTCTTTTCCTGTGTTAAACTCGTAGATTTATTCCATAGTAATAGGAGCTGGACGAAAATCCTGCCACCTTCACAAGCCATCTCTCTCTCTCCCTGGCGGGGGCTGGAATCCCAAGCACATTCGCCATGCTGAGTCAGAGACGGTGGATCGGTCATGTAAAGCGCATGGAAGATTGGTGCATTCCCATGGACCTACTCTACGACCAACATGCCACTGGTACAGGACGCCTGGTTCAAGGATGTGTCCAAACGCAACATGAAAGGGTGCATCATTGACCCTAATGCCTGGGAAAGACGACCGTCACCGTTGGCGTCAAATGGTGCAGAGTGGAATCAGACAAGTTGAGGAGGAGAGAACCCAGCCGGCAGCAGAGAAACGACCATGCCGCAAACAGTGAGCAGCCTCTACGTCTTCCAGTCTTCCTGCTTCGTCTGCACCAACTGCAACAAAGGCTGTCACTCCAGACTTGGGTGGCACAGCCACACCAGGCGCTGTTCACAACCTTAGGGGAAACCTCCGGGACTGCAGTGCCTACGACGGATATATTGTCAAGGATTAGGTTATGACACCTTCACAAGCCATCTCAAGCCATGAGACAGGGGATTCTTTACTGAGAATGTTTAATCCCAAATATAACATATGTTACATTTTATAAATGGCATTGTGTATTCATAGCTTTTGGCCGAGAGAACGTTGTCAATTTACATTCATTAGATGGGTACACAAAATCCGTGGTATGGACTCGCGGTGCCTGAGTAGGTTAGACGGCTGTTGTTTTACCGAATCTGTTCCGGGTATGGATCTGCTTGATGGAGCGTTCTCGTGGTATCGCCGGAATCATGACTTTTGGTCTTCCCGATCTTAGGTGGTCTTGGATCTAACCTGTTTGCTCATAGCGATTTATCAGTTTGCTGATTATGGCCTGGCTGCAGTTAAAGGTTGTGGTCAGATGCTGCTGTGAAGTCCCAATATTGGCCATCCCCATCGCCCTGTGTCGTTATGGAAGTCTTTGCATATTCGTAGTGTTTTTTTTGTTTTTGTTTTTTGGGGGGTTGGTGTGTGTGTGTGTGTGTGTGTGTGTGTGTGTTACTACATGCTTCTACATACTACAATCATTTGACCAATGTCCCACAATTGCGTGTTTAACGTTTTGACAGATGCACGAAGTTTTCAGACAACTTACTTGTTATCGGGACCATGTTGCGTTGTTTTGGTTTTAATACAATTACTTGAATTCCTTTACTCGGTAGTTTATATAAATACCTCTCCGGTAATGCACGCAGTCACAAATGAAATTACAAGTCAATAAAACGACTGGAATATGATGTTGTGTCGTATAGTTGTAATAAGCTCTACCTACACTTTAGTCATCAACTGAACTCTTTTTGTGTGTGAGGCGATGGGGTAGTCTAGTGGTCAACGCGTCCGCTCGTCATACCGAAGGGTTCGATTCCCCAAATGGAATCAATGTGTGAAGCCCATTTCTGGTGTACGAATTGGATTTTATAGTCTAATACATTGGACATAATCAGCAGTATTCGAAATGTGTCAATACACTCAAGGCCATTTATGTCACAACATTCCAGTCGGAGTGTTTTATTTGACATATCCTCGATCCTTTGTCCAGATCAAAATACTTGTATGATAATCGGTGATGGAAAATCCTATAATCATATATGGTCCCCGCTTTTGTCAAATCTGAGTGTAAATTGTTCCATGAGTTTTTCATTTTCATGGTCATACTGACATATAAGTAAGAAATGACAATTAAATAATTTTAATCTGTTTATACAATATATACAAACTTGATGTTCTTGCAAAATAATGCGAATCCTGTCCAAATGTTTGACCATACAATATAGCAGATTCTTATAATTGAATTACCTTTAAGACCGAATCTCACTGTGATTAACTTCTCTTGCATTATGTAATCGCATTCTCTAATGCCATCTTGCCTGATTGTTATCAGAAACGTTTTTGTCGTGAGATAGGGGGTAAACGTTACTGGATCCTGCACACTGAAATGTGAAGTCCTATGAGTCGGGTTCCGAGCTAGAATGGACTTAACTTCAGTTGTTACAGAAACTCTATCAGTAGGCGTTTGACGTAAAAATGTTACACATACAGATAAAAAGTAAATGCACCTCAACATGCACAACTAAGCATTATAATTCCGATACACTCAGTAAGGATTCTTTAGTACCCTAAAATTCTACGAAGACTCGAAATGCATTGGCTTATAACTTCATTGCGTCCGATATAGCTCCTAATGTCAATTGCAGTAGCTGACTTGGATCATACTTACAGATCGTCACCATGTCTTCTTGTAACAAAATGCTCACACAAAACACTGATACATGTTACAGTTACTATGCACATTGATCTTCAATACTCCCAGAAACATAAATGCCACAGATGTCAATCAAAATATTTTCTCTGCATTATGAACTATTCAGAATGGATATAATGTAGGTAAATTGTCCTTGTATATCACCATCAAGAAATTGTGGATCACAGGACACAGCCCTTATCAAATACAAAATATAATTTTTAGCATATGGCAGTACAGATTTTCACCGTTTCTTTCCAAAATCACAGACATGATACAAATTAAAATAAAAATATCTATAGTCTCAACTACTAATAGAAAGTTTCAAGTCAGTTTCAAGTTAAGTGTCAAGTCAGTTCATAATCAGAATCATTTTAAAACCAGACTTACATTGACAAATTGTTACAATTTCAAATTTTCTAATGGATTTGAAAAAAGAGGTTGTTGTAACTTGTCGGGTAAGAGAAAGTATGCACATGCAAATGGAATTGAACTAAAATATTACAAACGTTATCGATACGTTATTATGCTTGTAGTGAAAGCGTTCGCTCGTCACGCAGAAGACCCGGGTTGAATTCACAACATGTGTACAATGTGTGAAGCCCATTTCTGGCGTCCTGTTATATCTCCGATACGGAATGACAGGAACTCGCGCACTACGAATTTGCTCAGCATGTTCGTCACAGCGATTGACACAACAAAAGCGTTACGGCGAAGTCAAGGCACTTCCACCACTCCATTTCGTAGGCATTCGGACCTACCGCTTTTTCCTTTGAATGGTCTTGACCAAATGAACATCAATGTCGAAGGACAGTTCAAAGCTGGCATATCCAGTGCTATTTACTTGCACAACATATTCGGCTCACTCCGTAATGATGGTCGTGCGCGGGTGTATGTCCCTCTGGGGTAGAAAGAATTAGCGAGCCTCTTTCAAGTACATTCATACGATGCCGGAATATGTCGCAACCAATTGTGGGCACGTACAATCGTCCGGGGCATCCAATAGAGATGATGTTCTTGAACCCGTGGTTTTACAGTCGTACGCCAACGACAAGAAGAACCACCACGACTGCATTATTGCATATATTGCAGGAATGGTCAAAGATTTCGTTTCACAGATCATGATCACTGGACAGACTTTTTCGATCTTCTCCGACCCCACCCGCTAACCATAAACATTGGGATCGTCCTAACTGCCGAACAGGACGAGTCATCAATTGCACGGAAGGACGAAATCCTATTAACGTCAAAACGAGGCTGCCGACATTGAGGAGGCGTTCATTGGTGCTAGCGGTAGGTATATTCTCTATTAAGGATGACTGGTATCTGTGAACCCAACTCAAACGGACACTCCGTTCATTTTTGTGTGTCTGGAAATTGAAGAATATTAGCACGCCGTGCGCAGGTCATCTGTTGTGAGATACTCGCTGATATAACTCACATAGAATGCACAATTTACATTTATTGTAACTGCATACTACACATCGCCATCTAAGAAATGTTTGTTTGTTATTTTAAATTAGCTACCACCACGCATGGGTTGATACTTTCCTTTTCCCTACATTTTAAATACAAATATCTCTGAGGGTATTCAAAATTTGGTTGACGCAGCTTCCATATTGAACGTTGATGGACTGGAGTACGTTGCTGGGGGAATGATTGCGTCCATAGGTCTCTGGTCTGTATTGTTGCTGGCGACCGGTTGTCTGCTGGCAGCGGATGATCTCGCCCAAATTCTACATATTGCCCCCAGTATGCTTAATACCACACTTAAACTCCCTAGGGAAGCTCCAACTATAGCTTTCACTCTCCAGGTACTTGTGGGACTTGAAAAGTCTGGAAAGAAGTGTTGCAACGCATAAGGCAATAGTTCATAATAATATTTGTGAGTTTCCCACGATGTTAGTGAGTGAGTTATTATTTAACGTCACATCGGCAATATTGCAGCCATATCGTGACGGGAACANACTGGAATATGATGTTGTGTCGTATAGTTGTAATAAGCTCTACCTACACTTTAGTCATCAACTGAACTCTTTTTGTGTGTGAGGCGATGGGGTAGTCTAGTGGTCAACGCGTCCGCTCGTCATACCGAAGGGTTCGATTCCCCAAATGGAATCAATGTGTGAAGCCCATTTCTGGTGTACGAATTGGATTTTATAGTCTAATACATTGGACATAATCAGCAGTATTCGAAATGTGTCAATACACTCAAGGCCATTTATGTCACAACATTCCAGTCGGAGTGTTTTATTTGACATATCCTCGATCCTTTGTCCAGATCAAAATACTTGTATGATAATCGGTGATGGAAAATCCTATAATCATATATGGTCCCCGCTTTTGTCAAATCTGAGTGTAAATTGTTCCATGAGTTTTTCATTTTCATGGTCATACTGACATATAAGTAAGAAATGACAATTAAATAATTTTAATCTGTTTATACAATATATACAAACTTGATGTTCTTGCAAAATAATGCGAATCCTGTCCAAATGTTTGACCATACAATATAGCAGATTCTTATAATTGAATTACCTTTAAGACCGAATCTCACTGTGATTAACTTCTCTTGCATTATGTAATCGCATTCTCTAATGCCATCTTGCCTGATTGTTATCAGAAACGTTTTTGTCGTGAGATAGGGGGTAAACGTTACTGGATCCTGCACACTGAAATGTGAAGTCCTATGAGTCGGGTTCCGAGCTAGAATGGACTTAACTTCAGTTGTTACAGAAACTCTATCAGTAGGCGTTTGACGTAAAAATGTTACACATACAGATAAAAAGTAAATGCACCTCAACATGCACAACTAAGCATTATAATTCCGATACACTCAGTAAGGATTCTTTAGTACCCTAAAATTCTACGAAGACTCGAAATGCATTGGCTTATAACTTCATTGCGTCCGATATAGCTCCTAATGTCAATTGCAGTAGCTGACTTGGATCATACTTACAGATCGTCACCATGTCTTCTTGTAACAAAATGCTCACACAAAACACTGATACATGTTACAGTTACTATGCACATTGATCTTCAATACTCCCAGAAACATAAATGCCACAGATGTCAATCAAAATATTTTCTCTGCATTATGAACTATTCAGAATGGATATAATGTAGGTAAATTGTCCTTGTATATCACCATCAAGAAATTGTGGATCACAGGACACAGCCCTTATCAAATACAAAATATAATTTTTAGCATATGGCAGTACAGATTTTCACCGTTTCTTTCCAAAATCACAGACATGATACAAATTAAAATAAAAATATCTATAGTCTCAACTACTAATAGAAAGTTTCAAGTCAGTTTCAAGTTAAGTGTCAAGTCAGTTCATAATCAGAATCATTTTAAAACCAGACTTACATTGACAAATTGTTACAATTTCAAATTTTCTAATGGATTTGAAAAAAGAGGTTGTTGTAACTTGTCGGGTAAGAGAAAGTATGCACATGCAAATGGAATTGAACTAAAATATTACAAACGTTATCGATACGTTATTATGCTTGTAGTGAAAGCGTTCGCTCGTCACGCAGAAGACCCGGGTTGAATTCACAACATGTGTACAATGTGTGAAGCCCATTTCTGGCGTCCTGTTATATCTCCGATACGGAATGACAGGAACTCGCGCACTACGAATTTGCTCAGCATGTTCGTCACAGCGATTGACACAACAAAAGCGTTACGGCGAAGTCAAGGCACTTCCACCACTCCATTTCGTAGGCATTCGGACCTACCGCTTTTTCCTTTGAATGGTCTTGACCAAATGAACATCAATGTCGAAGGACAGTTCAAAGCTGGCATATCCAGTGCTATTTACTTGCACAACATATTCGGCTCACTCCGTAATGATGGTCGTGCGCGGGTGTATGTCCCTCTGGGGTAGAAAGAATTAGCGAGCCTCTTTCAAGTACATTCATACGATGCCGGAATATGTCGCAACCAATTGTGGGCACGTACAATCGTCCGGGGCATCCAATAGAGATGATGTTCTTGAACCCGTGGTTTTACAGTCGTACGCCAACGACAAGAAGAACCACCACGACTGCATTATTGCATATATTGCAGGAATGGTCAAAGATTTCGTTTCACAGATCATGATCACTGGACAGACTTTTTCGATCTTCTCCGACCCCACCCGCTAACCATAAACATTGGGATCGTCCTAACTGCCGAACAGGACGAGTCATCAATTGCACGGAAGGACGAAATCCTATTAACGTCAAAACGAGGCTGCCGACATTGAGGAGGCGTTCATTGGTGCTAGCGGTAGGTATATTCTCTATTAAGGATGACTGGTATCTGTGAACCCAACTCAAACGGACACTCCGTTCATTTTTGTGTGTCTGGAAATTGAAGAATATTAGCACGCCGTGCGCAGGTCATCTGTTGTGAGATACTCGCTGATATAACTCACATAGAATGCACAATTTACATTTATTGTAACTGCATACTACACATCGCCATCTAAGAAATGTTTGTTTGTTATTTTAAATTAGCTACCACCACGCATGGGTTGATACTTTCCTTTTCCCTACATTTTAAATACAAATATCTCTGAGGGTATTCAAAATTTGGTTGACGCAGCTTCCATATTGAACGTTGATGGACTGGAGTACGTTGCTGGGGGAATGATTGCGTCCATAGGTCTCTGGTCTGTATTGTTGCTGGCGACCGGTTGTCTGCTGGCAGCGGATGATCTCGCCCAAATTCTACATATTGCCCCCAGTATGCTTAATACCACACTTAAACTCCCTAGGGAAGCTCCAACTATAGCTTTCACTCTCCAGGTACTTGTGGGACTTGAAAAGTCTGGAAAGAAGTGTTGCAACGCATAAGGCAATAGTTCATAATAATATTTGTGAGTTTCCCACGATGTTAGTGAGTGAGTTATTATTTAACGTCACATCGGCAATATTGCAGCCATATCGTGACGGGAACATATTTGACCAACGAGGTTAGTAGTTACATAGTTACTAGTGCATATAGTCGCGAATTGTAAACGGTCATATCGAATTCCTAAAAATCAATTTCAGCAAATGAAATGTTTCAGCCGGGTATTTTAATGATGGATAGATGTACATGTTCGTCGGAACTGTTTTGTACAAGTTGTTATTTATGAACGTGTTTAGCCGTTACTACGTGAACAAATGCGTGATCAGTTACGCTTTGATGAGAACGTACCAAATGGGTCCATCTCTGCAGAATATGAGATCCTGAAACCTTTGTCGACTGTATGGGAATTCGACTTGAATTTCAGGAACATGAGAGAGCCTGAACTCGTTTTGCTTGGTTCACTGCTTCCACACCAGCGTCCTAGAGAGGGGGCACTGGAGTCTGCGCCTACAGGATTCGAAATACATTTACCAAATAACGTTTTGTTCAAATGTCCTGCAATGCTATAACATTGAATACATGCAGCATTTAATGGCGATGGTCACGTTAGTTTAAAATGAATTGTCCTGCTCACGACAGACTTACAGACTGAGTACACTTTATGAATTCCACTTCAGCACTTATATTATCAAGTGGGTAAGAGCTCAGTGTTTGTTTCTTAGCATGTGTTTACTCTTCAGATCTTCTACACACACACGCACGCACGCGCGCACACACAACCTATCCCACCCACTTACATTTATATATTGTATAAAGAGACCATGACAGAATACCAGACTGAGTACTTCTTAAGAATTCTCTCACTCATTCACTCACACATACTCACACACACTCACACACGTACGTGTATAAACAGATTTTGTGTGAATATATTATAGAAATTGTCAGTGTCACAGCAAAATATTAAAATATTTATCACTGCCGAGCTCGATCGAAAAGTGAGTAGAGGATTCCAGATGTTTTTACGATCATTTTGAAAATCTCCACTCCTAGTTGTTTACATGAACGTTGGTGGTTTGACCGTTAGAAACGTTTCTGCATGGGGCAGGTTCCCGAACGCTCTCTCTCTATATATAAAATCGGGCACTCGGGTTGGACAGATTCGACCCCTCTATCGACCTCACCTGTATCTATTCAACTAGTTTTGTGCGGTTTGTGTCTGAATCACCGAATATCCACCGAACTTCCAACATTATTCTAGATTCAAGAACCGAGACCTGTTCCAAGACAATGACTGTAATTATGGAAATTTCTGTATGGAACTAACATTAATTGGAAAGTGTGCTATTTCACCCTTGGTATTTTTATCAATTCTTAAAAATTCACTGTTATGTAACCTATGTACCCGTGTACATTTAGCAGATGAACATTAGACTTCTTTTTGTATGATTTTGTTCCTTCTGCCGCCGGTAGGGTAGGATACTGTTACACTCTTTTCCTGAACACCTGATGTCACCACATGTCATCGTATCTCGATTACGTAGATCGATGTTCATGATGTTGATCACAGGACTGTCTGGCCCAGATGGAATATTGCTAAGGGCGACGTTAACAACAAGCCAAAACAAGCAAATGAGAATGTAAATGCAAACGTGACAGATGACGTTATCTTTACCAAATACGACATGTTCTTTGATGGGCATTTTAGAAGTTGACCTGATGAAGAATAATGACAATTATTATGGATATACAACTTTCGTGTTCTGTGGAGGCGACGTTTCGACATAGGTTCAAATGTCGTTGTCAAGCAAGTGATGCTTGACTTCTTTTATTCTGTGGAGGCGACGTTTCGACATACGTTCTAATGTCGTTGTCAATCAAGTGCATCAACGACATTAGAACCTATGTCGAAACGTCGCCTCCATAGAAGAAAAGAAGTTGTATATCCATAATAATTGTCATTATTCTTCAAATACGACATCGTATATAAAACCGAAGGATGTTTGGGCCAAAGACTACCACATGATGTTGCTGTTCTTCACCATGTTGACAACCTGCAGTCACAGGGTATCAACTTGTTCACAACTATACGGACGACGACGTCAGTTGACAAAACTGTGTCTTAGATCATCGTAAGAAACAGGTTGGTCATTCGTTAGAAATGGAACATTGTTACCCGAGAAACTAAGCACCTGTCTTCAACCCCTGATTTGATTAATTGGACAAGCTTCGTCCTGAACCAGGTTCTCTGTGTCATTTAAAATGGTCGCAACTGTAATGAACCTTGCTTTCCGATTGAACTCATTATGTGTCTTTTTCGTAATATGTTGATAACCGTTGATTCACACAAAAGGGCTCAAAAAGTAATATGATCATTACTGTGTACATATAACACTTAGCAAATGTGACCTCAAGCAAATGCAAATATCAATCATACCGTTAAACGCTTCCATGTAGTCACTTTGACAACCATCAGAGTATTCCAGTGTTGAGACGACAACGTTGATGTACACGTGATAACCTGCACCTGCGTCAATCTTCCACGTTGACTCGACATTACTTGAAAGAAGTATGTGAACTTAGGTCAAATTCATTCATCATCAAATTGAAATTGTTGAGAAACAGACTTTCATGCATATAAGACTCATAGGAATTTCGAAATAAAAATCATTCGTTTCTCGTCTGGTTAAGCCACACATGTAAAGATGTTTTGCAAGAAGGAATCATGTAATTATGGTGTTATTGTTTGCCATTGCGATCATTATAGAATACTGGAAATTTTATGTTGATTTACATATGTATTCTTCTTCCTTCGTCTATATTTTCAGCTCTTGCGTTTCAACTCAATGGCTTACTATACGCAAATACATACCTCGGGTAATTAAATGGATAATTTGGGGAAGTAATGTATTGGTTCCAATAATCAGCTGACAGACTCTTCTTCACTGAAGCTGAAACATAAATTCTAATATTATACATTAATTTTGTATTGTATCTGTAAGCAGTATCCAGATATTCTGCCACATTTGCTTTTTATTCAATTACTTGTATTAGCGGGATAAGGGGTAGTCCAGTGGTTAAAGCGTTCGCTCGTCATGCCAAGGACCCGGGTTCAATTCCCCACATGGGCGCATTGCTGGTGTCCCTTTGCACCGATATTGCTAGAATATTGCTAAAGGCGGTATAAATCTAAACCCATTCACTCACTCTATTCCTTGCATAGAGCTATTGACGTCGTGCGCTAACATCGACATATTTGAATATGCAGAAAAAAACAATCGGTTTTATACTTTCCAATTCACTATACAGATATGCGTCCTTTAACTGTCAGAATTCTCTGCTGCTTACGGCATTCCTGTCAAAAACTTACATTACTTAAAATACTGTTTAAAGTGGTGCCAAACCTAGTTCGCTCACGTATTCATGACACTGAACACCCACGTACCACTGAAGTGACCAGCCTTAAGATTCATTTGCAATCCTCTGTTAGCTGTGCGGGTGTGGAACCTGGCGGTGATGACATTTCCGGAGCTGATGAAGTCGACGTTGGAGTCACCACACCACTTTCCGTGGGTTGTTGAAGTGCTGTTGTCGTATTTACCTAAATACAGGTAAATAGAGTGTGTGAGTGAAAAAAAATTAAGATACATCAGCAGTATTTCAGTGATATCGGGACTAAGAAAGGTGTAAATTTACAGATGAATAAAATAAATTTAAAGAATATACTTACCTGTCTGCAAAGGATAGTAAAATAACTAGAGTATCCCTTGTTTTAATGTAAATCTGGCATGAAAATCTAAAACATCTGAACTATGAAAGACAATACAATGTAAACAAGATTGTCACTACGGTGACTTCATTCCCCGCCGCAAATTATGAAATCAAACTTAAAAAGTAATGAAAGTGAAGGTCGTATTTTAAGATGAAGTTAAATGTCAACAAAAACATGACCCGTCAACCTCTCTTAATATGGTTCTGTAGTTGTTCAAACCCATAAATATTTTCAAGACTGACTTTGACCTTGACACGAATGTCTTAGTATATGTGTGGGCCCTGCGCCTTCCCTGGGTAAAGCTTGGTGTTGAATATGAAGAAACGCCAGTAAACGGTTCTTGAGATATCTCGCTGACAAGGGTAAAACGTTAAAGTCCCCTTGTGAC
>VKKT01007661.1:23256-34855 GCA_008038995.1 Haliotis laevigata | reverse complement strand
GCCACATAAGCTCTTAATCCGAACCTCTGCTGCCAACATTTACCGCATCAGCTTGACCTAACGGAGGCACCATATGATTTGTTTCCGTTTTGATTACAATTCATGAGAATATTTTACAAAAATGTACATACCATACAATAGTTAAACAAACTTGCTGAATATTAGCACTTAATATTGTGAAATAAGGAAATTATAAGACTTTTTATATGCCTGGTATCAAAACCCAGTGAACGCCTTACGCCAATGGTTGGTGAACGTGGTACAGTGACCTCTGTACTTTGAGAGTGTACGAATTACGCCACTAGGTAAATATGTTTTACAGCCCAATACTGCGTATTTTTCAGCCATGATGGTTAATATCAGATCACGTGACCACTGCTCAGCAACGACAGACGGTAGTTCACACATAAATGTGACGTTTACACGTTGAAATTCAGCTAAAGCTGTCTTGATCCTATCGATATTCAAACTCCGCTTTATTTGGACGTTTCGGTTCCTCAGTTCCATACAAATTGAGGAGTTCATCCCATATGATATCCCACAATTTCTGTGAAAACTTTATTCTCAAAATGGTTGACGTGGCCTCAGTGTATCATATGAACAAAAGTTTTGTACAACCAAGAACAAGAACTTGCGCCACAGGAAATACATTTGCTGAATAGTAAATTTATTGTCGGGGTAGGGGCATTTGATTACAATACCCAAAACTGCTTTATCTTTGTGACTTTTCCGAATAACCCGTCGGGACTCACGACTAGGAAGCGCTTCTCGTTGTGTTGAACACTGTAGCACCCCTCCTCAATGAAGGATAGATGTGGATAATATATTGGCATTACTACACCAACTGTTGTTGCACAAGCATCCTGCTCGTGGCCTGTACCGTATTGCAAAAGTTTTTTGTCTGAAAGCGGAATCTCCACCTTTGATGAATGGTTGATAACGCTATCGAAGTGTTGGATCTTTGACTTCAGCGTGTCCAAGCCAATCGCTTTACAGACGGTACTGCCTGTAGCTTTTGCTTTCACCCGTTCTGAAAACCACTTCTGTGAGCTTTGCAAAAGGATATGCTGCTCAATACCCGTTGAACTCTTTTTGAAAGTGTGCAGGGATTCATCAGCATCTATGCAAACAGTCTAGGTCAACTTTTGATCCGGAACAGTAAAGATGAGAAGATCCTTGCATGTTTGCACACATTCCTCCAATGTGTGAAATCGTGTTCAAGCAACTGGTAAATGCATTCATTGATTTAATATATTTGGATCTGGATACTGCTTATAACAAACTGATACTTAGACTTTTGCAAATCAACCATCTTGTACTTCTCCAAACAGGATTTCTTTGTGACTAATGTTTCCCTCATATCTTTAATTCTCATACTTAGCAGGCGAATTACTTCTTGTCACTCTGTGACACATGTACCAAAGTGATGCTCGTCCTAAGTATTGTCCAAAGCCGACTGGGTTCTCTCTATGATATTCTGTAAAAGATCCTGTTCTTCCTTCCTTCTCTGCCTTATTTCTGTTGGTGATGGCTCACACCCAAAGAGGTCAACATCTCCTTCATCTTCAGTGATGCAGCTGTTGATCGTTTTACCATCAAAACATAACATCATACGCTTTTTATTTTCGCCACCATGTAGTTCTGCAATCATATCTAAAGAATCTGACAGAATTCCAGGTGAAATTTCACTTGAAAGTATACTATTACTCTCTAAAGTCTTTATGTCAGGAACCAGGAAATTTAAGGCAGAAGTTTGGGGTGTAAGTGACATATCGCTTGTTCCTGTCCTGTCAGGACATGAAACGGATATATATTTGCCATGAAATAGCTTATACCCTGTCAACCAGAACATTTTTATTTGCTCACTATATTGCATTTGTCGATTTGAGTGAGTGAGTGAGTTATTATTTAACGTCACATCGGCAATATCCCAGCCATATCGTGACGAAAACAATTTATACAATATAGAGAGAAAACATTTTGAAGATTAAAACCTGTCGACGATGGACAGTAAAAATACTAGAGAATCACACATATGAATAAAAATAGCAAGCAAAGCTAAAACATTTCAATTGAAGTGGACAATACAGTATAAAACACGGGCTATAGATCGCCAACAACTGAAGGTAGATCACCATAGTAGGAACCATGGGGACTTATATTACTTTGGCTACCTGCATGGACCCTAGCTGGATTTATATCATCCCTTCAGCCGCTGGCGATTGTTGGGGTTGACTTTAAATGTTTTGGGACTTATGTACCCCATCAGGAGGACAATAATTTTACGGTACTTTAACCCCCTTTGAGGGTACAGCCACTAACAATCTAAGTTACTAATCTAAACTACCAAACATTAAAATACATCTATCTACAGAACATATTTTTCAAAATTCATCTATTAAATCAATTTCTTTTAAAAAAACAATTATTAAATGAAAATTAACAGTGTTAAAAAGATCCTTATCTGTTTTCCCATTGAAGTATTTATCCATATGATGGAGAATTCAACACAGTCAAGCAGGATATGCTTGACCGTGGTTCTCTCATCACAAGGCATACAAAACGGAGGATCCTCACCTTTCAATAGGGATGCATGAGTGTATCTTGTGTGGCCAATACGACATCTTCGCATAATGACCTCCTCAAATCTGGACTGACAACCAAAATCGTATTGGCCAGTAGCAAGATCATTATATAATTCAACAATTTGAATTAAAGTGGATGTTTACAAGAAAGATTTTTAATAGCCTGAAGGCAAGAAAGAGAATCTGAATAGATTATATATTGTTTGTATTTAGGGTGTTTTTGAATATATTTTAAAGCTGTTAATATGGCGTTTGCTGTTATCTGGTAATCGAGAAGATATTGTTCTGGATCTAATGGCAGTGGCACAAACCACTGCGCCACCATCCTTGGACCCATCTGTAAATAAGGATTGATATGTATTATATGTATTTCTCAATTGACTAAATTCTTGTTATTTGTCGATTTGAAATTTGATTCAGTGCAACCAGTTCGTTAAACTTGACATAAAGTTCTGAAAAAACATGTTTATCCAATTCTCTCAAAACCTCTGGCAACATTATACTTATTTGAGAAATATGGATGTTGGTCGCATCATACTCATCAGGTTCCGAGGAAACCTTTTCTTTCTTTCTTGGAGGCTAACACTCACTATCATCCTTTAAACTACAATTTTCAATGCCTCTGGGATATGAGCAACAGTTATTTCCTTATCAATCAATGAAAGCTCAGATGGGACGTCTTTGTAATCTTTCCTCACATACTTTTTGTGACCCAGTCACCTCACAAAGCTGCAGTTTTCTGACAATGATTCTTTCTGATGAACGTTTGTCTTTCATATGCGTAATGATATCACAAAAACTTTGAGAAGCATGCCCACAATAGTCACATGTGTATGGTTGCATTGTAGAGTTTTAACTGAAACGTTAAAGGGAAAATCCTTTAGAAAACACCTAAAACTTTGTGACGTAATGCGTTCACTGCCGATGACGTAAATCGTTCACAACGCTAAAACAGTGGTCGCGTAATGCGTTCACCACGACAATCATACCACTTGTTTTCAAATGCTTATATCTCAAAAACCGTATGCTATAATCTTTTGAAATTTTGGATATAATCATAACATACATTTATCTTTTAAAATGTACATTTGATCATATTGTTTGTTTAGTTTTATGATAATTGTAGATAATTTCGTTTAACATTTTGCTATTTCTTAGAAGGGATGGTGTCTAAAATTCGCCCATGTATTCCTCGTAGATCACATCAAGAGCTATAAACAGACACTTGATATCTTCTGTGTCTACATTTTTACAGCCTGAAATATAATACCTCAAATGTGTATAATAATTTGTTTTTCACACAAAATGCTACACTAAATGCATGAAAAAAATCACCGTTAGCATAGCAACTCGTTCACTTCCTGGTGCGTAACGATGTTCAAGCGTACACGTTCACACGGTGTGTAAGTTGGGTACCAATGTTAAATTGTGGAATCACATCTCTGTGAATACAAGCAGCAACGTACACACACTTGCATGTATTTATTCACCGATATAATCTGGATAATGATATTAGCAACATCACAATTCATCACAGCAAATTATGTCCTTTCAACGATCGAGTGAGTTAGTGAGTGAGTTTAGTTTTACGCCGCACTCCGAAATATCCCAGCTATATGGCGGGGTCTGTAAATAATCGAGTCTGGAAGTGACATTTCTGATGACCGCATCACACATCTATACACCAGATATTTTTTTTTAAATCAAAATGTTCACCGTCAAGGTATTCATGTTATACAGACATCACATGCAAATATGGTTACTGGGCAGTTCTGTATTCAATAAATAAGTGATTACGTCATCATTAAACCTTGATAACCAAATCAAAATTGTGCTGTTCTCCACTGATCACTTTATTGCAACATTATATACCGTGTCTCCTCGTTTTTAGTGTTTTTTGGAGGCTTAAGAAGCATTCTTTGTTTTCCGATAACCTCATGAACAACTTTAAAACACCTCACTAGCTTAAAAAAAGGACATCATTATCTTAAACCGAAATCCTAATGTAACTTGTGTTGTACATGTTCTTGGAAATTCCAGTTTTTCAGTAAAGTGCAGATTCTAGCACGCTTTATGGTCCAGGATTCGAACCCACGCTCTCAGAGTTAGGCGCCATATCGCCAGCACACAATACATTTTATCCACTACGCCTTCGAAGCAAACAGCAAAAGCGTCAACAGATTTTTAAAGAATTCCTGTATCTACCTCTTTTGTATTCACTTCCTGTATCTGCATTTTGGGTGTGTATATACTTCCTGAGTGAGTGAGTGCGTGAGTGTGTTGAGTTTTTCGCCGCACTCAGCAATATTCCAGCTATATAGCGGCGGTCTGTAAGTAATCGAGTCTGGACCAGACAATCCAGTGATCAAGAGCATGAGCATCGATCTGCGCAAGTGGGAACCGATGACATGTGTCAATCAAGCCAGCGAGCGTGATCACCCGATCCTGTTAGTCGCCTCTTACGACAAGCATTGGGTTACTGAAGATCAATATTCTAACCCGGACTTTCACGGGTATATGTACTTCCTGAATCTGCATTTTGGGTGTGTATGTACAGAGTCGTGCACAAAGTATTCGGACAAAATGGCGACGTCTTATCGCTAGTCCCGGAAGTGGGTAGTTCAAAATCATAAGATATTTTCTCTAAGAATGCGAGCAATGAAATGAAGCTTACCTAATATTTAGTTAGGTGTCCCTTCAGTCGGATAACATTCATAACCCGCCTTGGAATGGAGTTGTACAAGGATTGCTCGTATTCGGCCGTGATAGAGGTCCAGATGTCTTGAATTTTGTGTACAAGGTAATCACAAGAATGGATACGATGTGCTCTTCCCTGCAATTTCTTTTTAGAAATAACCACACATTCTCGATGATACTGATGTCTGGACTTTGAGCAGGCCATGACATGTTATTTATGTGATTTCTGGCCCTGTATTGTTGCGTTGATCTCGCCCGGTGCACCGGAGAATCGTCATCTTGAAAAATGTATCCTCCGTCGGGAAAATGCCGGACGATAACTGGCCACAAATTATCTTCTAGTGTGTCAGGGTCCCATCTCCGTGCCATCATATGCATCCCCAAATCATAACTGAATACCGGGGGTGGTGATATCGGGGTGAGACAAGATCGGGTATCCATCCTTCATCTCGTTTTCTCCAGATGTGAACACGCTCATCGTGTTCAATCATTAACTTACCCTCGTCAGAAAAGATAACTTTCCCCCAGTAATTATCAACTGTCAATCGTCTTTATTCTTTACACCACCCAAGCCGCTTCTTTCGGTTAATCTCCCTCACAAAAACCCTCTTCTTTGCAACACGTCTTTGATAATCGTTTTTGTGCAAATGAAATTGCAGAGTTCTTTTTGCCACTGGATCAGGTTTATTTTCATTGCATTTTTCGGTAATATCTGCCAAAGTGTCACGTCTATTCACTTTCACCAACTTTTCCAATTTCCTGTAATCACGCGGAGTGACAGTACGAGGGTGACCACTTCTCGGCTTATTTTCTGTCGAATCTCGCACAAACAAACGTCCAATAAAAGACCACATGGTTGACCGAGGAACATCAAGTAGGTTACTTATGTATCTTATAGGTTTTCCCTCCAAAAGTAATTGTTTCACTACCTTTTTTATGTTGGGCGTCAGTTCCTTACCTTTCGACCCATATTCAGTTCATGCTCTCGCAACGTAATATAAACAAAGCAGGCGACACCACACCCACGTGACCTGACGGATCAAATGAATGACAGTTACCAAAAATAATGTAAGTGTCATTTTTCATCGCGATTGCCAATAACGCGAATTCAAAGTTGCGAAGCGATTCTGCAATAAAACGAGGTCGCCATTTCGTCCGAATACTTTTTGCACGACTCTGTACTTCCTTTATTTACCTCTTTGGCGCGTATGTACCTCTATATTTGCCTCTTTCAGTTTGTGTATGAACTAACAGAACATAGTAATGGCATTCCCCTTAAGACCAATGTTAACACATATTCCTTTGCTTATCACTACAGATACAAATACCTGTTTCCCGAAAGTTGCAGTTGTTATTGTGGGTACTATTGCGGGAGTACCCCGCTACTTCTGTCCGCAATCTGCAAATTTGCGGCGAGAGTAGCCGGTGTCAATAAAGGTGAAAGTAACAGCAGGCTCTCTGCATGCATCCATGCCACCGCTGCGTTCGACATTTCCTCAACTAATGACAATTACAAACATCTGTCAAACAAGATATGAACTGGCTGAAAGGAAAACTGTGTACATATAACAATGGTGCTTTATTCCGATTTGTAGGTAGACATATAAGTGAGTCCATTTTACTTTTTTCTTATTGTTTTGTAGTTGTAAAGCTGAGAACATTGTTCATAATATTTATCTATTTATCTGTGAATAAATGTATAATGGACTAATATGTAATCCTTTTTTCATTGTGACATTAAAACAGTGAACTCATGACCATCAAACCATTTAGAAACTCTCTGTTGTTGCTATGTTCTTTATGTAAGTCAATCTGAGCAGTATGGTAAAATAGCTGATACCACCTCTTGTTCATATCTTCATATTAACAACATAAAAGTGAGCGTAGGCAAAGAAAGTTGCTGCTTCACATCCTTCACATTCTGGTATGTTTTAATAAAATTTATGGACACTTAATTTTTAGATGTTTGCAATCGCATGTCTCATCCAATATATGTGTTGTGCCATCGTGTCAATCCAAAACCCTTTATTATATGTGTATTATGCCACATTATCTGTAGACATACTGGAGAACCATTTCTACCCATGGCAACCAGATTGAAGATAGATATGATGGATAGTTTGGCTCGTGATTGCCTTGCTCTGAAAGGACACATGAACAAACTGTTTTAACAAAACTTCCGTGGATTGGTAACCAGGTGACTTAAACTACCGGGAAAAAGAAAGTTATCACCAACTTCTTTCGACCAAATAATAGAAACAAAGAAGTATGTGAGATTTATGATTATTGTTTACAGACAGAACTCATTTTCCAGTAATTTAACGGAAAATCCATAATAATGCTGGTCTTGCAATTGCAGTAATTCATTAAGGAAAGTCAAGGGATTAAAATTAATACTACACAAATCAGAGTGCATTCACAAAGTGCATAAAGAGTCACACAATGAGACAGGAGCGTCTGTACTTTACTGAGAAAGTGTAATCCCAAATATAACATATGTTACATTTGACCACATCATAATATTGTGTAATTGTGTATTCGTAGCTTTTGACCGTGGGAGCCGTGCCAACTTACACTTATCACAGGGGTGCACAAAGACCGTGATCTGTACTACATTTTCTTAGTGGAAGGCTCAGTGGCTGAGCGGGTTCAGACGGCTGACTTTGCGTGCTTGCACTTAGGTGCCTGACTCTGAGGGTGTGGGTTCGCAACCCGAGTGGGACTCATTCCAACAAAAGCACTTGAATATGTTCTTTACTGCGAAAGTGTAATCTCAAATATAACTTATGTTATAAAATTACTCCACTTGGCTGTTGTCGATTAAAGGGCAGCACAGTAGGTCTCAACGCTCTGCATTCTCATTTCCTTGGATGATCATCAGTCTTGTTGTTCTCTGGCCACATACCATGGCACCTCCTCCATCGAACGGAGGAACTACTTGAACGCATGATGGCGCCAACCTCGCTCTAACCTACGTCGAATAATTTGAACTCTGCCATCGTTTCCGAACCGCCTGAAATATGTAAAGAGCACTCGTGCCCATTGCAGTCTGCGTTGACGGTCTAGACGGGTCAAGGTCATTCCAGGGAAGGGGTTGTGGGCTCGTATGCCAGCCATACTAAGTCGTCGAAGGACTGTTCATCTGCTGATGGCATGTCCTGGTGCTGTCGCATGACGAATGATGTGTACCTGACCTCTACGCAACAGGCTGTGCTGTCAATATAAATTTACATGTATGTATATTTATGTGTATTTGTGGTAAGTAAAGGAGACAGAATACCCAAGAGCACAACTGCAGTGAATTGTGATGCCATCGTATGTATCCTCGTCAGCTCTACCCAGTGTACAGCACCATTACGGTGTTCGTGTCTTATACGGAGTTGCTCATGGGGCGAAAATTGTGACATCCCGACCTAGCAACTGTAGTATGTTATCAGCAAACCTATGTGTTTTGATAACGGTACTGCGTTGGTGCGATGCGTACATGTACAGAAAACAGAAACAAGTGGAAACGTTAAACATAACGCGATAGCGTGATTTCTGTTGGAGCATGCATTCCTTCTGAACCCCCGTATCTATTCCATTATCTACTATAGATCCGGGTTAGCGCTGATCTTCAGTAACCCATGCTTGTCGTAAGAGGCGACCAACGGGATCGGGTGGTCAGGCTCGCTGACTTGTCCGTATTCAAACTGCGTCGATCGATGTTCATGCTGTTGATCACTAGATAATGTCCGGTCGAGACTCGATTATTTACAGACATCGGAAGATTGTTGGAAAATTGTTGAGTGCGGCGTAAAATTAAACTGACTCACTATTCCATTATGTTTCTTCTGGCTGAAAGTCTCGGTATCAATTTGATATTTCAACCTGAGCTTGCTGTTCAGTCTAGGCTCTAAGAAATTATGCATATAACTAATCGGCAAATATTCCAGGAATGTTAATTAACGTGCACATTCAAGCATCAAGTATGTTCTTTTAAGAGTCTTAATTTCGTAAACTTGTCGCAACAATATCACAGAACCTGATGACTGATCTGTCGTAGTATATGGCGCGTGCATATGAGACAGATAATGTGCTTGTTATCGTCATCATTGCAGATGTTTGCCACTCACATGCGGATTTTTTTTATTAGAAACTATGGTCTTGATTAAATCTGTAGTCAAATTTGCAATGAAGTGATGTTGCTTATTTTAATATCGCTATCAACCCATGTGCCGGACAGATATCCATGAGTGAGTTTAACACTGCTTTTTAGCAATATTCCAGCAGTATCACAGAGGGGCACTCCAGAAAAGGGCTTCACACATTATACACATGTGGGGTTTCGAACCCGGGCATTCGGCTTGACGAGCGAATGCTTTAACCACGTGGCTACTAGGCTTTCCACATACCTTACCATCCCGAAACCCTTTGAATTTTATTGATCTTAGTTCCTAAGCCACAGTTTACATTGTGTCGTTGTTTCTGTTGTCCAGCCACACAGAGCATAGAGATAATACCTGTTATCGCCTTGAATAATTACCCGTTTGCGACATAGTTAAAGCCTGACTGTACGAAATGAGTAATACGTGGGTGGCAGCAACCGCTCTCACAACGTTAGACTTATATGGAACACACAGCACACCTTATCGTATTAGTTTGCATTTTGAGAGGGAGAGGGGGGTGGGGGCGTAGAGGTCATAACCGGCCGCCGTCAGAAGGCTGTTAAAATATCTTCCGCGATTTGCCCCAGCATCCATTTTAAAATCGAAATTTATTACTGTCAAGCAAGATGGCGCGTCCACTTTACTTATCAATCGTTGAAATAGTTTCATAAATTGTCCAACAGCTGAATATTATTCACTAAAATGTGGCAAAAAGATTTCGACTGTCATTTCCGCAGAATTCCTCCTACCATATTCTAACAAGTGTGACTGTGCCAGAGAAGCCACAAAGTTGTGCAAAGTGGGCATTTGTGTCCTTATGTCTGTCTCCCAAGAGAATACGCAATCCCTTGTGAGTATCATACATAAAAGGAATAAACGCATGTCGCCATTCATAAATAACGTTCCAGCTCAGTTCAACGATTCTGGTTTTACTTGTTACTGAATGAAGAGAGTACCTAGTGTATTGGATAGAGAGGCTGTGTTTCCCTAGTTCGATCCCGTGGCTGCGATATACTAAAACGGTAGTCGATTTTACCTTGCCGGGTGGATGGCATTAATGAGAGAACGGGACAGATCCCGTAGGGATTGGTGTAATGGGTCTAAGTGGGGTATCCATGCTGATTTGGGGGGTGACTTTTCCGTGAATACAAGCAGCAACATAGTATGACACACTCTTGCATGACATTGTATTTATTCACTGATGTAATCTGGATAATTATATCAGCAACGTCCCAATACATCACAGCAAATTATGTTCATGTCAAAGATCGAAGTGGCATTTCTGATGGTATTATCACACATCTATACAACAGAGATTTGTGGTGTGTTTAAAATATAATATTTCACCGTCAAGTTATCCATATTATGCAGACATCACATACATAGAGAAATAGTTAATGGGCATTTCTGTATTGAATAAATAAATGATAACACGTCATCATTAACCTTTGATAACCAAATCAAAACTGTGTTGTTCTTCACTGATCACTTTATTACAAAGTTAAACACTGTGTCTCATCGTTTACGTCTTTTCCGACAACCACATTAACAACTTTAAACATCTCACGAGCTTAAAAAAGGACAACAATATCTTAAACGCAAGCCGAAATCCAAGTGACTTGTGTCATACTTGGGATTCTAGTTTCTCATTAAAGTGCAGATTCTAGAGCGTTTTAGGATTCAGTCTCATCCAGGATTCGAACCCACACTCTCAGAGTGAGGGCGCCTTATCGCCAGCACTTAATGCATTGAGTATCCACTATTCTAGTATTGACAATGTCTTGGCAACATCCTTTGTTACAGCGCGAGTAAACACTGGCGCCCAAACACACAGGATGTTCGAAAACATGTAATTTGACGATAATGATGCAAATATAATAATTATAACATTTACGTTTTCGAAGCAAAAAGCAAAAGACGTAACAAAGATTAAAAGAATTAATCATTTGACCTGATTCTTATAATCAACTCAAGTCAACCATGAAAGTATATAATCTTGGGTTTTGAAAGAAATACCACGACCACTGGTTATTGTCAGCTTGCATTTCAATATATATCACACAAAGCTCTCGATTATCAGATGCCTTAACATCATCCGATTCCATTTGGACTGACTGACTGAGTTTAGTTTTACGCCGCTTTTAGCAATATGCCAGCAATATCACGGCG
>VKKT01007657.1:6834-17480 GCA_008038995.1 Haliotis laevigata | reverse complement strand
GATGTTGCTGGAATATTGCTAAAAGCGGCATAAAACCAAACTCAGTCAGTCAGTCAGTGTTGATAAAGAAGCATCACCTCTTTGTGACCAATGCAGTGATAAGACGCCTGAAACAGTTCAACACTAGCATTTGGATTGTCCCCGTTATATTAACAGCAGACAAAATCTTAGAAAAGCGATACACTCTCCCTTGCTGCAATGTTGGACCCCAACAACCTATACGGTTCAATCCACAGGGTTATATTAGAGTACGTTACTGCATAAGGCAAATATGAGACAACCTAAGCATATGTCATCCATTTGTTAGTTAATTGGTGAATGGTGTTACTACCCAAAATAAATAGAAACAGGGTATCAAGGGAAATATGTATGGAAGGCTGAATTAAAAAAGTAAGGAAAAATATGAAATAAGTAAAGAGTAATAGAGATTTGGAATTTAATATAGATGTAGTATAATAATGTTATTGTTTGAGGACAGAAACTTGTTAGTGTGTTTCAAAACATATTTATTAAGTGAATAATGATGAAGATATAACAGGTTATAAATGAAGTTAAAAAAAGAAAGATGAGTTACAAAAATGAGTTGAAAAGTTAAAAGAACATTTATACATATTGTAACAATTTTTAAAATGATAATAGGGGAATTATTTAATCATTGTTTGTGTTGCTAGATGGTTTGGTATAGTTTTGTATGAATGATATATTTAATGAGTTAAATTTAAGTTTAGTTAATTTGGGGTTTGTTAGAATGTGCTTGAGATCAGAAGAGTTAGCATTGTTGAGGTAGAGACCAGATCTAATAAATAACATATGCAGAAATATACTGTACCACCAAAATAAATATAATCAAATACATTTTATCTGGGTTCCGTCACATATCGGTGTCCATGGCAACGAAATGGCAGACCAAGCTCCAAAACTTGGACTCCACTCAAAAAACAAAGTAAAAGTACCTTACTCCAAAACAGACCTAACAAACAAAGTTAACAATGTAATAATAATTAAATTCAATTATAACAGGCAAAAATTAGGAAAACATTATCTACTCTACCAAATTCAACAAACACTAAATACAAAATGTATAAAATATCACCACACACGCCGAATTGATGTTGCCATAACCAGACTAAGATTAGCAAATTGCAATCTTAATCACTATCTACACAAAAACAATCTTCATCCAAACGGCAAATGTATCACTTGCCAAATTCCTGAAACAATAGCCCACACTATCTTTTACTGCTCAAAATATAATAAACAAAGAATCCCATTTGCCAATGGTTTAAAACAGTACCTCAACAATGCTAACTCTTCTGATCCCAAGCACATTCTAACAAACCCCAAATTAATTAAACCACTCACTAAATGTCTCATTCCAACAAAATTATACCAAACAATATAGCAACAAAAACAATAATACCACTTTTTACCATTTTAAACACTGTAATAAATATGTATATATGTTCTTTTAACTTTTCAAAAGTGTTCTCTTAGTTTATCAACTTCATTTTTTAACCTTTTATATATTTATCATTATTCACATAATAAATATCTTTTTAAACATGGGATGGTTAAACAAAATACAATAACAATAACCACTTACTACACTACATCTATACTAAATTCCACATCTCTATTAATCTTTATTTATTTCATATGTTTTACCTTTTCAATTCGGCCTCCCATTCAAATTTCCCTTAATACTCAGTTTTTGTTGTTTTGTTTTTTTCGGGGTCGTAGTATACCACCACTTTCAAAATTTCTATTTTTTGTTCCCCATCATTTCTTAATGAGTGTACTACCCCGTCGCCGAATTACCTTAGTTGTGCGTGCGACGTTAAACAAAGCAAATAACAACCTAAATATCACTTTGTAGTGTTACAAAATCTCACATACAAAGATAACTGGTCCGTTTAAGTAAAACTCTTTTCCCGCTCCATTCCCACCAGGTGTTTAAAGTGTTTAAATGCCAACGAGAATGTAAATTTTCTCAAATTCTGATTGTCAAAGACAAACGATGTGAAAGCATCCATCAATATTCCGATTATATTATGCCAAATGTGACAAGTCATCTTTTGTGATATCAGCAAGGCCTTCGATCCTGTTTGGCGCGCAGGGATGGTATCAAAACGTGAATCCATAGGAATAACTGGAAAACTATTGCTTTGGTTTGAAAATTAACTTAGTGATAGAAAACAGTGAGTGTTATTAATGGCCACAAATCAAGTCCAAAATCTGTATTAGCTGGTGTTCCTCAAGGCTCTGTCTTGGGGTCACTATTATTTCTCGTCTATATAAACGATTTAACAAATGGAATAATAAGTAACGTTAAACTCATCGCTGATGATACCTCCCTATATCTAGCAATTGAAGATCCGTTTCAGACTCAGACATTGCTTAATAATGGCCTAGAACGAATTTCAGACTGGGTTAGCAAGTCGCTGGTTAATTTCAGTCCTGAAAAGACTGAAACTATGTTACTCTCCAGTAAGGCTAATGCAACTAACACTTAACAATACTGCGATTTCTGAAGTTTGTGAACATAAACACCTTGGTATGATTTTACAAGATGATGGAAAATGGCAGAAACGTATTGATTATATACTAGTCAAAGCAAGTCCACTAATACATTGTCTGAGAAGTTTGAAATACAGGCTGAACAGAATACCGATTGAAACTATGTATAAATCCTTTATTTTGACTAGTGATACCATCTGGGATAACTGTACCAAGGAGTAGGCTCATCTGATAGAGAAGCTACATCTAGATGCCCTCAAGGCTAGTTCAGGTGCAGTGAGAGGCACAAGTCACGAACAACTCTGTGCTGAGACAAGATATAGCTCCTTAGTCGAAAGGCGCCCCTATCATAAATTATGTGTGTTTTACAAAATGGTAAATGGGTTGACCCCACAATATCTCTCAATATGGGTACCACCAAATGTTTCAAATCAAAGCAGCTATAATTTGCGAAACTCCGATAATCTTCAATGTAATGCAGGGTGTATGTCTTACTTTAATCATTCTTTTCTCCCATCTACTGTTAAGGCATGGAATTCGCTAGACATAAATATTAGAAATGTTGAGTCATTATTACAATTTATGAAATGTATATCTTGTGACAAGACATTTAATAATTATACATCGTATGGTCCTAGGCGAGGTCAAATTCTTCTCTGCCGTTCGCGCCTGGGCTTCGATGATCTTAACTCCCACTTGTTTGATAGATGTTTATCATACAGCTGAACTTGCCCCTGTGGAAACACTCGAGACGATCTTTTCCATTATTTCCTTCAGTGTCCTCTATATATATGGCTGATTTAGATTTAACAAATAGTTTACATGCTATTCTAAACGGCAATTAATCTTTGTCTCAGTATGAAAACGAATTGATGATAATAAAATCGGTCTATAATTTCTTGAATGATACCAGCCGTTTTCCATAAAGTGTGATACCATATGCTGTACTTAGTTTGAAATTATTTATTTCCCCATATGTATTTACAAATTCTTTCTTTACTTGTCTATGTTTAGGAGAAGCATTTACACAGGCTGATGCAGCCTGTTTGCAGATCGTTTTTCCTTTTGTAACTTATTAATGTTTAATGTATATTACGTGCCTTTCGGGAAATAAAATACTGTTTAAACCATATATGACGAAAACATGTTATGATTGCATTTGTCTTGAGAATAGTCGGCTGTTGCAGCTGGCAGCCAGCTCTTCGTCAAGAATAGCGCAACTCAATATATGGTAAGGACTTCCTTTCAAAATCATTTAAGAAGGGAAGAAATAAGCTAAGCTTCCGTCTGCCAAGACTGAATAAAAGGAAGGGCAGTATTGTCACAAAGTTGAAATACGTATCGGCAACAGAAAATTGACATATCTGAAACGATTAAACGACTCATTACCTTGACACCATATGTTGTTTTCGAAGCATGTCTATACTATATATTATAATGGCAGTGGTTGCTGTATGCACCTGGTGCAATGATACCATGTAATTGTACTAAAATTGATCATTTTGCCTCGGTATGTAATAACTTAGTTGCGAGATGGCCAGGCAGTACGCATGACAGCCACGTGCTCAGGAAGAGTAATGCGCAGCAACACGAACGAACTTGCAGTAATACACTTTTGGGGTCAGCAATTCCTTTTGCCTCCTTGTGGCCTGGCCTGGTAACTATTCCCTCGTGAATTTCTGGTCAAACAAATGCGAATCGTCAAAACAGAAAATGCAGGGAGCAAGGAATCGTAGAAAATGAAAGTGAGACCTAACAATTATGATAACAGGGATTCATATGACAGTCAGGACCAGTGATTTGTAATATGTTGGGATTGAGTAAAAGAGCCTTGCTTTGAGCAACGTGATTGTTTAAATAACTTCGATCTGAGACTTTATTCATAGGCTTTTAGGTAGATATAACTCTATTCTATAGATATAAATACAAGTCAGGGTACATGTGTGAGATTTAAGTTGATTTGACGGCCGGGCCAAGTCGGACCGATCAAGGCGTTAGTGATCACACCGATCAGAGCGTGAGAGTTCGCAGATCTAAATCGTGTTGATCGCAGGAGATCTCCATGATCGTGAGGCATCTTGAATTGATAATCGTGGCAAAATATTAAACATGTTTAGCTATCGTTTCAGAACGTACTACTGCGTAGTAGAATGTGGGGATCGGAACAAATCGTATAAGACCTTGTGAAAGCGTGAAAAAGCGCAATGGAGCATGTCAGTATAATCGTAAAACATCGTAATAACGAGTATGAGATGTTAGTTCCCATTGTCCCACGATTCTACCAAGACCCATTGCGATTCTATAAAGATCGATTACCATCTATTACGACTTTATTATGATATCCTGCTCTGTGTCACGTACACAATCTATCTCGATCTAATACGATTCAATGCATCTCTATGAACTTTTTAACACGTTGTACTACGAATAACGTCCACGATCTATCATGCTCCCTTCTTAGCTTTGTCTAAACAGAAGGGAACAAAAGGCAGCAGATCATTATGAACGTCTCAAAACGTACGAAATCGCAACAGATCGTATACTTAAATCATGATGGTCGTAAAATGTCGCTACAGATAGTTAATTATTCGCAACAGATCTCCATTAACCCTTATCCCACAAGCTTTCTCCATATCCATTACCAGATACACAGCATCTTCACAAGGAGAAATATATACATGACGGGTATTTTGGTTTATACAATAGAAGAGGTTGATGTGTGTTGACATGAGGCTTGCTGTGATAAGAAATGATTGAAGCCAGTAGACAAAGGATGGGTTATTCTTGATTAGTTGATCGTAAGATGTACGTATGTAATAACGTTGATCTCTGTTGATTGTCGGGTTGAGCCGTTTGATGTTGATTGCCTCTAAGAGTTCTCTTATCCCATGGCCAACCTATGGGATCACATCTCTCCCCCATTACAGCGAGATCTACATGACAGAACTCGAAGACAAGGCCCTCCTCACCTCACCCGTCACATCAATATGCTGTTTCCGGAAAGTAGACGACACAGTCAACAAAGACCCCATCAAAACCTAGTCTCCTTGTCTGTTCCAGAAACACAGTCCATTACAATACCACCAAGCATCTCGACCGCCTTCTCGCCCCTCTAGGTACATTAGCTAAATCCTTCATCTCGGACTCCAACGAATTCTGCAACAAGATCAGCACCATCACCCAGGAAGGCAAAATAATCAGTTATGATGTGGTTGATCTATTCACCAAGAGACGAAGGCCTAGCCATCATAGAATAAAAGTTGAAGACATCCACGCTAAACCTAAACATCCATCTCACAGTAGAAAGCATCATCCGCCTCATCCATTCCTGTATAAGTTCAACATACTTCACCCGGTCTGATAAAATCTACCAACAAACCCATGATCTACCTATGGAATCACCCCTCTCCCCCCATCATCACCAAGATCTACATGATAGAACCCGAAGACAAGACCCTCCTCGCCTTACCCGCCACACCATTATGCTGGTTCCGGAAAGAAGACGACACTTTTGTCATAATCAACCCCACCGATGATCCCATCTGCCTTCTCAAACACCTTAATGCCCAACATCCACGCATGAAATTCGACGGCCAAGCAGATAAAGACAACAACAAACTCCAAACAGCTGTCTACAGGAAACCCACCCGCACAGACCACTATCTTCACTTCTGCAATAATCACCCACTGCAAGTCAAGAGAGGGATAATCGCCACCCTAGCCAGAAGAGCAAAGAACATCAGCTCCACAACCCAAGGCCTTGAAGTCGAGTTAGAACACCTTCGCCATGTCTTCATAAACCTTAATCAGTGCCCAGCTAATCTAGTCAACAGAACCATCAACACCACCCTCAATCCAAAAGATAAACCACCACGTCAACAATCATCCCCATTCATCACCAGTATACCCTATGTCGATACAACCAGCCACCATATCCGCACATTACTAAAGAAGCAAGCCAACATAGATGCTGTGTTCCAGAAGGAAACATCAATTCAGCATATCCTAAAAGCCAACCGTAAACCAGCTACAAGCAACAAAGAAGACCCTTCAGGCGTTGTTTACTACATTCAATGCAAATGTTAACCCAAATATCCTTCATGTATATAATTCTCCTTGTGTATATGTTGCGTATCATTTGCTTGATAACGGTGTTAGGATCTACACAGAAACGTCGCATCCACTGCAGTAAAGAATTTGTCTATTCATAAAAAGTGTTCCTCTTCTCAAACGTGCTCGACGATTCATCTTTGACTTGCAGTTACTATGCAATGTTTTCATAAGAAAGCTTTATCAAGGGTGTTGACTGGACGCTGAGCGGGATGACCGGGCCTCAGAGGCCCGGCAAAGCAGTTAATCCAATAATATTTGCTTTTTAAAATTAATGGTAATTATTTCAAAATAATTAAACTGAAATTTTTTCACTGCAATCAGTATTGTAATTTTCAGGAATACATTGAACACTGAACTTTATATAAAGAAATGAAGTTTTGGCATACCATCAAAGTGCACTTCGGGCCTCAAATGACCCACTTGGTGGGATAAGGGTTAAAGTGTACCTGATCGGATATCCGATCGTAATTATGCTTAGCAGAGCGTGAGAAATCGTAAAAGAGCGTCAAGAACGGGGAAAATATACAAAATGTTCCACGATCATCAAAACGTTACTGAGCAATCAAGATAAAATTTTGACTGTAACATCCTGATCTAGATCTTAGACCAAGAACTATCCCTTTCACTACATTCAGTCTTGTGCTAGTTGACCCTACACACCAGTACCCCCAAGTATTGAGAAGATTGAGGCGCGCAGTGTAATAAATTCTTGCACTTGAAGGGCTGCACTGCACAACAAATTCATGATGAGATGAAATCTGTTTATGGTCATGATAGCCCATCCTATGATACTGTTGTGAGATGGAAAAGGAATTTCCAAACCAGTCACATGTCCCTCTCAGATGAGCCAAGAAGTGGACGCCCCTCACTTTCTGATGATATGGACACCGTGAAGAAAGTCGAGGCGCTGGTTCAGGAAGATCGCCGTGTAACAATACAAATGATTATGCATGAGACCCATTTGAGTTACGGCAGCGTGTGGAACATCATCAGTAACCAACTGCACGGGTCCAAAGTGTCAGCACGCTGGGTTCCTCGCTTACTGACTCCTTTTCAAAGACAAACTCGACGGGACATGTCACAACAGGCGTTGCAGCTTCTGGAGCAGGATGAAGAGGATTTCTTTAGACGTCTTGTAACCATGCACAAATGCTGGGTCTATTTGTATGATCCTGAGACAAAAGAGATGAGCAAAGAGTGGAAACATGCAACGTCACCACCTCCGAAAAAGGCCAAGATGCAAAAATCTGCAGGGAAGGTCATGGTGTCTGTTTTTTGGACTGTCGTGGAGTTATTCTTACAGATTATCTTGCAAAGGGTCAGACCATCACCGGAGCTTACTACTGAAACCTTCTGAGCAAGTTACGAGATGCCATCAAACAAAAACGCCGCGGTATGATCACCAAAGGTGTACGCCTGTTAGCTGACAATGCACCAGCCCACACCTGTCAAGCAGCTGCTGTGGAGACACGACGACTACGTAAAGAAGTCAAAAGGACAAGAAAACAAAATAAAGTTTCTACACTTAATATGTCTTAGTGAAAACTTTTTGATATCCCCTTGTACTACGATATTTGGTTCGTGTCGGATCAGCATAATCGTGGCCGTGTGCAAACGCAGCATGAACACTTTAGATTGAGGCCATGTTGGTAATGGAGAGTTAAAAGCCGGCAGTGTTTAAAGACAGTCGGACTGGTCACTTAAAAAAATTACCAGTCCGGATACAAACAATGAACTGAAATGACACGCGATGTGATTGGTTGTCAGAACATGAACTGTCCAATCATAAGTAGTTTAACATAATTTTCATAATAACTCAAACACCTCAAACTGACGACAAGAGATAATGTCTGATATTATGAAATGTTTAATGCTAGGGGTAAATATATCTACCAGACCACCGGACAGGTTACTTTTCAAATTTGACAGTCCGAGATGAAAACAAACCGTTCCGGGCGGTCGGGCAGGCGGGAATTTTAAACGCTGGAAAAGGGCTTCACAGTAATGGACAAGTCATCTTTACATGTGGCATTTCCTGACATTACAGAATGACATTCTGGTAGATGTAATACTAATATACGGATTTAAACACAATTCAAGATACATGTGTGAGGTTTAAGTTGCTTTTGACAGCCTGGGCCAAGCCGGACCGAACACTGTTGATACATCAACTAAGTTGAGAATATAGAAAAGAGTGCTTCATTTTGAGCAAAGTGTTTGCTTCAAAGAATGTAGGAAAGAAAGTCACAGGAAAAAAGGTCACAGATAAAAAGTCACGGATAAAAAAACACAGGAAAAAAAGTCACAATACATAGTGGATATTATATGAGTGCCCATGTCATACTATGTTTACGACACGAGTGCCTAAATATTGGTATTTCCCGAGCGAGAGCGAGGGATATACCGATATTTAGCCACGAGTGTCGTAAACATAGTATGATATGGGCACTCATATAATATTCTGTTTATTACCGAAGTCATCAAATTGAGGAAAATAAACCCAAGTCTACTTTCAAACACAGGCTGTCTACCCGCCGTCGCCGCATGTAAAACGCAACGTTATAGAAGAAACGTGACGTCATAACATTGTTCATGACGTCACGTCACCATGACAAAGCGATATTTTGCCCTAGGGCATCGTGTGAAAAGTATTAACCCCGATATTTTGGCACTTGTAGGTAATAAAATAATACATATACTAGTAATATATTATATACTAGTGGGTTGTAAAATGTATCAATTGTTATAACAGCTTCTGTTTCTGACATGAAAGATGCCAGTTTAAAGTAATAAAAATTCATTTCACAGACATACTATTCAAAAAGGTATAAGTTACGACTACATAGTTAAAGGATGTTTCTACATAAATCTTAGCCTAAGGCAATAAGGACACAACTCTCAGACACACCTTTCCGTAAGACAAGAACTAATACTAAATTTAGACGGTGTAATAAAATGCTTTGATAAAGTAAAAATGCAAACACTTCCTCTGTGAGGAACTGTGATTAGCAACTGTGATTCATGATTGATCCTCTGTGAGGAACTGTGATTTATGATTGATTCTGTGATTGATCCTGCGATTTACGATCATAATTAAACAAATAACAAAACAGTTATTGTGATTTTTTTCCTGTGACTTTTCCCATCCAACATTGTGACTTTTTATCCGTGACTTTTTTTCCTGTGACTTTCTTTCCGATCACCGCTTCAAATACTACGCAATAAGACTCTATGGAGTGCTATTTAGGTCGATATAATACTAATCTATGGATTTAAAATCAATTCAAGATACATGTGTGAGGTTTAAGTTGTTTTTGACGGCCCGGGCCAAACTGTACCGATCAGGCACTTTGTCTGAGGTTATATTGGGAATTGGCAGGGAAAACAGTTTCAATTTAACGGACCAGTCATCATTATATGTAGCATTTTGTAACTTTTGAGAGCCTGGGCCAAGCCGGATATAGCAACTATGTTAAGAAAATAGAAAAGAGGACTTCGCTTTGAGCAAAGTACTTGCTTTAAATACTACGCAATAAGACTCTATGAAGTGCTATTTATATAGGTATAATACCATTTGCCTTCATGTGTAACTCTAGTAAATTAGCAAAGCTGTAACATCTTTAACTTATGTTATTTATATTAAACATGTCACATTTGCCCACTGATGGTAGGGCAGGCGGGAGTTAGATAAGTAGTGGGGATAAGTAGTGATCAGGCAACCAGGGTACGTTCATACATATACTTTGTAAAATGTGATTCTATTCGCCCACAAATTGTTGCGATTTACGGGGGGTGGGGGGTGGGGGTGGGGTGAAGGGGAGAAGTGCCTAAAACTCGGGCCGATCCGGGCCGAAGGATAGCACTAAATGGATTGCAGAATATTAAAACGAAACCTTGTAATGTATTGATTGGTTGAACTTTGGAGTGAGGATATTCATGTTATTCACGTGCATCTGCTTGCCGCATGGCTGGATTAGAGATTACTTTAGGGTAGAGTATAAATATAAGCGAGTGCT
>VKKT01007647.1:56558-70103 GCA_008038995.1 Haliotis laevigata | reverse complement strand
TGACGCGTCCAAGACAAACATGATGTCGCTTACACACCCTGAAACAGAAATAAGGGACATATAGGAGAACGTTTGCCATTACATATATGTCATGAACAGCAGAGGGACTGGGGATAGACGCTTTACACATGTTTAAGATGATCAGTATTCTGGTAACGGTAAGTGTGACATTATTTTCAAGGTCGTTTTGAAATGACTTCAGTTACATCATTCGTGTCGGTTAAATGAAGGATAAGACGTAGAGTAGGCCATTTGCGTGTGTGGGTTATTAACACGCAAGAACAGGGATAAGCGTTGTGTCATATCCTTTGACAACTATGTTCCACGTGTTGCCTACGAACCTGTCAGCTGACCGCTTGTGGTGGTCATTAGACATGTGATAGCAAGCGCCACTGTCCACAGTATGGTGTGGCTCCTCATCTTTGCTGGTTCTTCGAAACCTGAAAGAATAAAATCCCTTTTTAACAATTATGACACATTTGAACACAAGGCAGTCCTCCCGGCGAGGAAGTGATTATATCACTTTAAGTAAGATTGATAGGACTTACCACATAGTTACAAGTTATTATTTAATACATGTGTAAGGACGTGTAAATCCTTACCAGTGTGGCTAACTCATTGTTCTTGTAATGGTTGAATGGAAGTACTCTTTGCACATTAAATCATCCATGACGTTTCAAGAAATATTAATCAGTCTCAGCAGTGCGCTTCCAACTATAGATCCAACCATAGATTCCAACTACAGATCCAACATCCATCTATACCTGAATCATGTGTATACTAAATTCTCAGAATGCACATGCATCGTACATGTCTGTGTGTTTAAGGCCCAAGGTGGATCTTTGCTCTGTAGTGATGTTGATATGAGTATCTGATCTTTGGGGTTGAGTGATAGGTCTTCCAGAAAGAATAGAGTTGGTAAGGGATTTTCTCTAAATGAAATGAATATGTGTGGGTGGATATTCAGAATAACGCACTTGCGTGGCCTGTTTGAGCGACTCTAATAGTAGATAGACCGCCTGAGTACATTGTGTGCATCATTCAGTGATACCATGGGTCATTAACTGCTTGAACTACACCTCTCCACAACTATCTGTGAAATTCTCTTAAGTAGTTTGACAAGTTATTAGATCCCAGGTAAGACGTCTATTATTAGTTTCGGAGTAGTAGCATTTTATTTATATCCGCTGTTTGTATTACTTCAAATCAGAAACTTTAACCTTTTTACTTTCTACGGAGCTTGTGTAGTTGTGTGTTGCTTTTATTTTTTTATATGAGCATACATATCTTTCCGAAATTTAATAAGTATTGGTTCAAATAACATTACCTTCCAAAATTAGCTGTAATTGTGGGTTAAAGGGTATCCCTAGATAATTATGGTTGTAAGATAAGACAAATTGTCTGTTGTGTCTGGCTCATATGCATCAATGGCTTTGCGACAGTGTAGAACATGTACTCACAATATCGACCACTCATTTTCCAAATTCTATCATATATCGGGTGCCAGAAAATTGGTGACGTCAACAAACACATATACTATTCAATCTGACTCGTTAAATTTCATTTAACGGAATAATTCAAAATTTAGATATTTCATTTCGGTTTTTCATTTGATATATCGTTCATTAAAATATTAGTATAGTGTTCTGAAACCGGTTCTAAGACCATGTACCTAAATCAGTTCCTTAACCCACTAGGCGATTGGTTACGATATTTGCAATAGATAGGTTAATGATATCGAGAAAGGGATAAAAAAGACTGCTTTCTTGACATAGGTAAATAAATTACTCATGAATGCAACCTTCCTTCATCGTAACAAATACCTGGCACGTGTTATGAAACATCAATGGCGGAAGGGACAAATCCCAGTATATGCAATCATCAATATACGATGAAGTGCTGGGCTATTACCACAAAGTCATTTTGCTACACAGAATATGTGTTCATGAATACCTTTACATTTTATTTATGCATGAACGTAACATGTAGTCACACCTGTATCTAGGAAGGCACTGGCGTGTAACTGATATACAGCGTTCATACGATATCACGTGACCCCATTACAGAACCCTGTACCGTGACGTCAGCCCAGGGCGTTGTCAAGTGACGACGACGTACAGGCATACCCATTGAAACTAAGGATGAGCACCCTAAGGATTCCACATTTACATGCAAAATATGATTTACCTGTATTATGAAATGGTAAGAAACGTGTTGGGTATCAGGTATTACGGGAACAGACCCGTAACACACCTTCTACACATATTATACAATGATATTTAATGATGACCAGTTTCTAAAACTTGTACCTTTAAATTTACAGTTTATGACTGTAGAATAACATTTCAATTTGGTTGTATGATCTCAGAAATCAAATGTGTGCATTAAGAAGACTGTGGTCGGATGTAACTGCATATATCATTACGTAAACAGTCTATTCTAGACATTTGCCTGTTGACATTAACAGAGTTATGTCCTGGTATAAAGTGCGGTACATATACTCATACGTAGGCGTGCTAGGGGGAACAACTTGTTGGTTTGGTTTAAATTAAGACTTGAAATCAGACCACATGATCAAGGATACTGCCTAGCCGACAATCATGGCGGACAATAATCGGCAGAACTTTCGGCAATGCTTCTTCGTAACCTTGCAAAATCTTGCATGTTGTCAATATTGGGAACATTCATTGAACATCTACTTGATAGGTATATATGCTCGATAATGAGGTATTGAAATGTGTTACATTTCAAAATCTATACAGCCAAATGTCCTTCGTGTAGATTACATAAGTATTTACATTTCATTGAGATCTCCACGTCAATCAGATCATCAAATATATATGTATGCATCTCCGCAATGTCCACCCTAGCTGAATCTTTCGCTATGACGTTGTGTGTAAAAATGCATTGACATGAGGTACCGTTATGTTATACGTTACATAATGTAGCGCGAATACAATAATGAGCATTTTATCAAATATGACAAATCCTTACCGGTAGTCTTATAAAAAAGGAGAAATGGCTCTCGGAAACACGCCTAGCAGAAATATCCCCATTTGACTTTTACAAGCAAAGGAATTGGTTAGTAAAGTCTATACACATTAATAAAAAATACCTGTCAATGTGATATCTACCCTATATCTATTGGAAATGCATTAACTTACCCCTTCTATGAGCACCTCCGAAATATAACCTTCAAGATACGGTGGCAGTGTGTGAGTACTCCCAGTCTTGCACACCCGGCCTGTTGAACCACACAGACTCAGCACACCCCTGGTAGCTCTTATACTTCCCAGCAAACAAGTATAACAAGTTTTCACAACAATGAACCCAACCTTCCGGAACATCCCGAGTAAAGCTGAATAGCTTATCCTAGCATCCCGAGCTCTGATAGGCTGGGGCGGGGAGGCTACACCCGGAGGCTCTACCGTGGGAGTTTCGATCCCAAATTAGATCTCTGTTTTCATTAAATCAATTGTTAATTGTCGTTATCCGGAAATTGTTTACAAGTCGGTGTACTTTGACTTTTCCTTGAAAGGCATATCTCGTACTGGAGTGTTTGGTTTTTGAAAGTGCCTTCGAGTTTATTGTGCAAGAGCCAAGGTATCACTATATATCGTTTAAACCCTAGTGTAACCTTTCGATATGAATTATATTTGCTTAAACATTTGTTATGTAAAACGCTCAACATGTTAGCTGATAGAGTGTCACCAGCATCCTATTTGAACGAAATTTGGGGTTCTTTTCACCGAATCAGTATAATATTTAATAGAAGTTGTAAATATAAACACATTATTTGTAAATATATATAAATACATTATAAATAAAGAATGTGCGAATATACGTGTGCATGTGTGTTTGGACGTGCTTGCGCGTGTGTGTGTTCCATTATGGTACAGGCTGTTATCCATGAAGTTGTTTTCTTTATTAACCACGAATTGAATATTTGTAATAAAATATCCAAATTGTCTCGTCAGTAAACACACTTTTTAGTGTTGACAATTAATTCCAGACATTGATGCAATGAAATGACAGACAATTTAATTTTGAATATCAAAGATGCAGATCTTGTTCAAAAACAGGTTTTTAGACTCCCCGTATGTGCACAATACTATTAGATTTGACATGCAATTTACAACTGCTTACACACAGATACATGTTCGGTAGCGCCATTTAATCCCCAGACAATCAATAATTATCAGTTACCCCTCGCACCTCTTACCCTACCCTCGGGCTCTGGCACCCGGGGAACCGGTTCAACAGAGGTTCTCAAAGAATAGGCGTTAATGTAATCAGCTGTTTAGGCATCATAAATTTTCTATGGCCATTACATAAGGTTGTCGCTAATCTATATCCCGCTTTTGTTACAGACAAGTAATATATTTTTCAATGGGATTAGGTTTGTGCGAGTAGAAGCTATTCACATGAATACAGTGGAAATGACTGGGGTCTAAGCCTCTGGGTTGAAACAGAAGTAATCAACAGAAATTCTTTCTGGATATGATTTTTATCAGGAACTCGGATAAAGGCAATAATTTTATGGATGTCGACGTTTCGAAGTATATTCTTACTCCTTCATCAGGTGAAAGGAACTCGGATATTTATTTTAGAAACAATAGCTTTGGTAGCTGAAATACTCACCGATAGCAACCCCAGATATGTTAAAGTGTTGATTTTACAGTAAAAAATATGATTTAGAGGCAAGTTTTAGTTTTAATACTTCCGCATGTTAGGATTATAAGGACAGGACATTTTTGCTTTNAATCATCAATATACGATGAAGTGCTGGGCTATTACCACAAAGTCATTTTGCTACACAGAATATGTGTTCATGAATACCTTTACATTTTATTTATGCATGAACGTAACATGTAGTCACACCTGTATCTAGGAAGGCACTGGCGTGTAACTGATATACAGCGTTCATACGATATCACGTGACCCCATTACAGAACCCTGTACCGTGACGTCAGCCCAGGGCGTTGTCAAGTGACGACGACGTACAGGCATACCCATTGAAACTAAGGATGAGCACCCTAAGGATTCCACATTTACATGCAAAATATGATTTACCTGTATTATGAAATGGTAAGAAACGTGTTGGGTATCAGGTATTACGGGAACAGACCCGTAACACACCTTCTACACATATTATACAATGATATTTAATGATGACCAGTTTCTAAAACTTGTACCTTTAAATTTACAGTTTATGACTGTAGAATAACATTTCAATTTGGTTGTATGATCTCAGAAATCAAATGTGTGCATTAAGAAGACTGTGGTCGGATGTAACTGCATATATCATTACGTAAACAGTCTATTCTAGACATTTGCCTGTTGACATTAACAGAGTTATGTCCTGGTATAAAGTGCGGTACATATACTCATACGTAGGCGTGCTAGGGGGAACAACTTGTTGGTTTGGTTTAAATTAAGACTTGAAATCAGACCACATGATCAAGGATACTGCCTAGCCGACAATCATGGCGGACAATAATCGGCAGAACTTTCGGCAATGCTTCTTCGTAACCTTGCAAAATCTTGCATGTTGTCAATATTGGGAACATTCATTGAACATCTACTTGATAGGTATATATGCTCGATAATGAGGTATTGAAATGTGTTACATTTCAAAATCTATACAGCCAAATGTCCTTCGTGTAGATTACATAAGTATTTACATTTCATTGAGATCTCCACGTCAATCAGATCATCAAATATATATGTATGCATCTCCGCAATGTCCACCCTAGCTGAATCTTTCGCTATGACGTTGTGTGTAAAAATGCATTGACATGAGGTACCGTTATGTTATACGTTACATAATGTAGCGCGAATACAATAATGAGCATTTTATCAAATATGACAAATCCTTACCGGTAGTCTTATAAAAAAGGAGAAATGGCTCTCGGAAACACGCCTAGCAGAAATATCCCCATTTGACTTTTACAAGCAAAGGAATTGGTTAGTAAAGTCTATACACATTAATAAAAAATACCTGTCAATGTGATATCTACCCTATATCTATTGGAAATGCATTAACTTACCCCTTCTATGAGCACCTCCGAAATATAACCTTCAAGATACGGTGGCAGTGTGTGAGTACTCCCAGTCTTGCACACCCGGCCTGTTGAACCACACAGACTCAGCACACCCCTGGTAGCTCTTATACTTCCCAGCAAACAAGTATAACAAGTTTTCACAACAATGAACCCAACCTTCCGGAACATCCCGAGTAAAGCTGAATAGCTTATCCTAGCATCCCGAGCTCTGATAGGCTGGGGCGGGGAGGCTACACCCGGAGGCTCTACCGTGGGAGTTTCGATCCCAAATTAGATCTCTGTTTTCATTAAATCAATTGTTAATTGTCGTTATCCGGAAATTGTTTACAAGTCGGTGTACTTTGACTTTTCCTTGAAAGGCATATCTCGTACTGGAGTGTTTGGTTTTTGAAAGTGCCTTCGAGTTTATTGTGCAAGAGCCAAGGTATCACTATATATCGTTTAAACCCTAGTGTAACCTTTCGATATGAATTATATTTGCTTAAACATTTGTTATGTAAAACGCTCAACATGTTAGCTGATAGAGTGTCACCAGCATCCTATTTGAACGAAATTTGGGGTTCTTTTCACCGAATCAGTATAATATTTAATAGAAGTTGTAAATATAAACACATTATTTGTAAATATATATAAATACATTATAAATAAAGAATGTGCGAATATACGTGTGCATGTGTGTTTGGACGTGCTTGCGCGTGTGTGTGTTCCATTATGGTACAGGCTGTTATCCATGAAGTTGTTTTCTTTATTAACCACGAATTGAATATTTGTAATAAAATATCCAAATTGTCTCGTCAGTAAACACACTTTTTAGTGTTGACAATTAATTCCAGACATTGATGCAATGAAATGACAGACAATTTAATTTTGAATATCAAAGATGCAGATCTTGTTCAAAAACAGGTTTTTAGACTCCCCGTATGTGCACAATACTATTAGATTTGACATGCAATTTACAACTGCTTACACACAGATACATGTTCGGTAGCGCCATTTAATCCCCAGACAATCAATAATTATCAGTTACCCCTCGCACCTCTTACCCTACCCTCGGGCTCTGGCACCCGGGGAACCGGTTCAACAGAGGTTCTCAAAGAATAGGCGTTAATGTAATCAGCTGTTTAGGCATCATAAATTTTCTATGGCCATTACATAAGGTTGTCGCTAATCTATATCCCGCTTTTGTTACAGACAAGTAATATATTTTTCAATGGGATTAGGTTTGTGCGAGTAGAAGCTATTCACATGAATACAGTGGAAATGACTGGGGTCTAAGCCTCTGGGTTGAAACAGAAGTAATCAACAGAAATTCTTTCTGGATATGATTTTTATCAGGAACTCGGATAAAGGCAATAATTTTATGGATGTCGACGTTTCGAAGTATATTCTTACTCCTTCATCAGGTGAAAGGAACTCGGATATTTATTTTAGAAACAATAGCTTTGGTAGCTGAAATACTCACCGATAGCAACCCCAGATATGTTAAAGTGTTGATTTTACAGTAAAAAATATGATTTAGAGGCAAGTTTTAGTTTTAATACTTCCGCATGTTAGGATTATAAGGACAGGACATTTTTGCTTTAATATCGTTAGTTTAATGTTTTTGTGTTCCCTACGCCAAGATGTGGATAGCTTTTTAAACACTATGTAAAGTGTATTTTAATAGCATTCTTAATCAATCGGGGCGGTGGGTTAGCCTAGTGGTTAAAGCGTTGGCTCGTCACGCCGAAGACCCGGGTTCGAATCCCCACATGGGTACAATGTGTGAAGCCCATTTCTGGTGTCGTGATGTTGCTGGAATATTTCTAAAAGCGGTGTAAAACTAAACTCAGTCAGTCAGTCTTAATCAATCATTGTGTGTTTGCCCTATGAGTGTTTCAAGCTACTGATCATACTGGTTAAGAGCAAAGAGCAAATTTCACAAAAGTGTTTTTTCGAACAAAGGGGGTTTTCTTCTGTAGCATTTGTGCGTATGTGCACTAAACTACGGTTATAACGAACTCACAGAGAAGCTTCGTTATATCCGTTACTTAGTTATAACCATAGTAAATTGCAGTGCAGTGGATCGTCTTCTTGTGTTGTTTTTAGCGAGTACCGTAGGACATAGTGTGCCATGTAGCATATTTAGCCTTACAGACATGCACACCAATCTGTGTTGGGAAACGTTTAACACAATCCAAAATCAGTTGAAAACAGCTGTTACTCAGCAAAGATGAAATGTGAGTTAATATGGTTTTGCAACGCTTTTTATCAACTTTCCAGCAATATAGGGACGACGAACATAGTGGGTGTGTGTGGGGTGTGTGTGTGTGGGATGTGGTGGTGTTAAGTCGAATTCTCAACTAATTTCCTAGTTTTCATTCCACTGAAAATAGAATAAACCGTCATGTGCCTCCCACTGTAGAAGCTGACATCCATACAAATAAAGCAATGTCCACTTATATGGGTAACACTTCCATATGGTGGACACGTATGACCGTGAAGACCCGGGTCAGAAGAAGTGGCAACCCATGCTCATCATTAGAAGCGACTAACGGAATCGGGTGGTCAGACTCACTGACTTTGTTCGTATCCCAGTTGCGTAGATCGATGTTCATGCTGTTGATCCCTGAATTATATGGTCCAGATCCGATTATTTACAAACCGCCGCCATAGAGCTGGACTATTGCTGAGTGCGGCGTAAAACTCAACTCACTCACTCACTCTTCTGGATGCTAGCAATTTTAATATTGATTATGATATTAACGTGTAGTTACATCAAACATCAATACACGAATACTTTATGTCACCACTCCCATCACCTGGTACCATTACTTCTTGGCCAGAGGTGAGGAGAAATGGGGTAGCCCAGTGGTAAAAGCGTTCGCCCGTCACACCGAAGACCCTGGTTCGATTCCCAACATGGGTACATTAATTATGTGAAGCCCAATTCTGGTGTTCTCCCTCCGCGATAGTGCTGGAATATTGCTAAAAGCGGCGTAAAACCCAACTCACTCACTCTTGACAATAGGGGCGATGGGATAGCCCAGTGGTTAAATCGTTGGTCCGTCACGCCGAAGACCCAGGTTCGATTCCTAACATGGGTACGATATGTGAAGCCTAATTCCCCCACAGTGTTATTGCTGGAATATTGCTAAAAGCGGCCTAAGATCATACTCACGCACTCACTCTTGAGAATAATTCATAAATACATTCTAACGATATACTCGGATTCGTGCAAACGACTTTGAGAAATGGCGATGTATTATTAAAACTTAAATTGGTTTATCGGTTTTAACTGAGTAGCCCCATAGTGTTTACAGGTTGTTAGACCCGTGAAGAATTGGGTTAGCATTGATCTAAAATTGGTAATTTCGATTATATTCTTTCTACCTTCATCTCGCTTCCAAACGACGTGCGACTCGACATGAAAACGTCACGATATGCAGCAAGCCAGGAATTGTTATCCATATAGCTTTTTTTACTTTAAGTAACTTAAAATATGATATAAAAAAACACACGTAAAAACAACAGCAAAACACATACCCGAAATATGATTTTATAACATACAGACGAATATTGTTCATTTTATTCATAAATGTCCTTAGTGATGCTGAGATGTGGCACAGAATTGACGGTTTGTAATATAGGAGCTTCTGTGATTCGGGAACAACAAACACATCCAGATAGTCCTTGGATAGGTGACCGTGTCTTGCAGCTGGACTTCTGAGAGTTTCTAGGAGTTCAGTCCTGCCCTACAAATGTGACACATGTGCTCTCACCTTAGGCAAGTGACTTTGCAAGTGACATGCAGAAAATGGGTACCCGGTGGGATAACCTTCAAACGCCTCACAGGCAGCTTGGGTTATCCGGGGTAATAATAATCATATTGCGTGTTGCTTTGAGCATGTTCCTTGTACATGGGAATGGCGCATTATAAATTCACAATTATTATCACAATTTAATAGTTTAAAAACTTGCCAGATCATAACAAACTTTGATATTCTGTTGGTGTATTCTTTAACGCCACAAAGAGCAATATTCCAGCTATGTGGCGTCAGTCTGTAAACAATGGAGTCTAGACTAGACAATCCAGTGATCAACAACATGCACATCGATCTTCGCAGTTGGGATACAATGGCGTTTGTTAACCAAATCAGTGAGCTGACCACCTAATCCTGTTTGTCACCTCTAACGAAAACCATGGGATTCTAACCAAGGTCTTCACGGGTTAATAATATCAATAAGCTAGATCAAATAGTATAAATACAAGCAACAAATTTACGCCTTTCCACATTCACAAGAAATCTCTGCTAAAATCAGACTCGATTGGACAATTCTACACCATGTGGTGAGTGTTTGTTTATTAGAGGCCGTATTCGGCAGGAACCGAGTCTGGAAACAATCGAGTCCAGACCAGACAATCCAGTGATTGACACCATGGGATCTATGACAGAGTATGTGTTTATGAATCATTATCAAATAGAGATAATCCCAGATGTCTTCCATAGATCGTTTTGACAGCGTCACTGAGGCCGTGAATATTGTAACCTTGATGAAACAATTTCTGAGCAAGAGTTATATTTCACGGAGGTGCAACAGATACCTGTTGAAGTACAACCGAGGCTTGTCTTACTTTAGATTCTCGCCTATTATTTTAATGATAAAAATATAACATTTTTTGCCATGTCAATATCAATGCCAATGTTTAAAATAAAAAGGTAATTTTGCATAAAAATAATGGCGACAAAACCTTTCAGATACTAAGAAGAAATATTTGACTTCCAACGTAAGAAAACGAATGAGACAAATATAACCCAATCATCCGTTCATCATATGTATTTCATATTTTCTGTTGCAGATTCAGAGCAAAGAAACTGCAAAACTGCAAAACTGCTTGGCACTAAGGATGACAATATAGAACAAACTTTATGGATAACAACTTCTTTTTATTCGTGAGTGCGACGTTTCGATACAGATTCTTGTACCGTTGTCAATTTTACTTCCCAACTTCTAAAATGCCACTCAAAGTAACTAAGGATGATATTAACTTTCAATAGTTTCGTTGTAATTTATTCCAGTAGATCCAGTACTTGGTTTTAACATCACACATTTTTTTATTCTAAGACAGTCTTTCATTTTATTTACCACTTTTAAAGAATGCTATATTACTTTCGCCCAAATGTTATTTGATGTGGCTTTAATAGTAATGTGTTCATATGGAGTAGATTTAAAACATTACGGCATCATTGACCAAAATGACATTTACCTTTTGTTTCCGTTTTTGGTCAGATGAAGTCCAACCGTGGGGTATTATATCTTTTCATGAACACCAAGCACAAATCACCTTTTTATTGCGATTCATAAAAAAAGCAACAGCCTCTTTACAAATCCATCCTAAAAGCGGACTCCGTAGTATGATTCCAGAGTCGAATGAAGGATGCTTCTTTTACCAAAGATTCGGTAAATTGTATTCACGTGAACTAAGAGTCATAAAGCAATTAACCATGCCAATTTGGGTTTTTGAAAATAAACACAAACAGGATAATGATACCAGCTAGGTACACACATACACAAATAGTGTTTTTGATATATATATTGACATCTTAAGGTGATATTGCTTGTATAAATTGTGTGATATACCCTTGCTAGCATTACAAACTACTTCATCTTTCGAATATCCATTCTTGCAAGAAATTAGTAATATGGATTGGTATTTTCAACTAGCATCTTGAGTTATGTTCATATCCCTATTTCATCTAGATTGTGAAAATGACTGGAAATAATTGAAACCTATGGGGTTTTCCCGGCGCCTACACGATACCTCCGGCGGTACTCGTGATACCAGTACGAACTGATTGATTGACAGCAAAATTCGAGCTATGTCGTTAATTGTAAATAATTGAGTTTGGACCATACAATCCAGGGATCAACAGCATGAACATCGTTCTACACAGTTGGGATACGATGATATATGTCAAACAAGTCAGCGAGCCTGACAACTCGATCCCGTTAGTCGATTTTTACGACAAGCATGGGTTACTGCAAAAAGATTCTAACCGGATCTTCACGGCTAAGTACGTAATGTCTGTCATGGTACTGAGGGATGGCGTTGTGTGGGGACAGGTTTTGAACACCCAAGACTTTAGTGATTTAAGAATTGATATGAGTTCATTGGAGAATGAAGGTTCATGGAATGAGGACAAATCTACATCAACAGCAAAGCACCAACATATAACGAATCCATGTTTTCTTCTTCTTCTGTTATGTGCTTTGGAGGTCGCCTTCGCCTGTTGGCATTTCGGCAGGCCTATGTTTGAGAATGTCTAAGAGTACATCAACACTTGCACTTCCTTATGACCATAGTTGTTTGTACAGTAATCGCTCTTGAAAGATGATCAGAGTATGACGTGAAATTTGCAGGTGTACGATTTTCACTTTCAAACCAAACAAATCCCGACTTGAGACAAACACTTACAACTGTGTGTACAAGATGATTGTCCGAATTAATGGTCTACAGTGATTTATCGACCTTCTTGAAGACCTTCAAAATGAAGAATGACACCCCATTCACGTGTCTGGGGCTACTGCGTTGTACAAGTGCATCCCATGAGTTGTGTTTAGGGGTGGTGATAAAGATGTCTGTCTTTGAAAAGTTTGTTAACGCATATACTTCCTATCCAAATTGAAAGTTCAGGTTCCCCTACTTTTAAGAGTATATAGTTTGGGACAAGAGATGCATTGACCTACTTTTGACGCTAAAACAACGAGCCAAACAACTACTAGCTGTATCTCGGAATATGTTAGTTCTTCAGTTACTCGCATTAAAACATCATGTTAGCTTTAGCATAAAAATAGAACAAATATTCAGAAGTACACATAATATTTACAGCTTGAAAACAACTGATCATGGCTCTGACAATAATTTACTTTAGTTAAGGGTTTATCGCAGCGCTGGCTATGTTGAAGGATTGCGTTGGGCGAAGCCAGTGTTAGAAATATATCTTAAAGATATCTCAGGCCCCCAAATGAGTTTGTTCTATTTTCTGTGTTGGCTATTCAGCGTTCTTCTGTGGTTGTGATACGTGCTGATATATAGTTAATTCTTTTCTTGCCCCTGTTTGGACTTAATAAGATCAGATAAATATTTCTATACTAATGTTTTTAATCTAATTAAGTTCTTCAAGGTAATCAAACTTCTGGAAACAGCATTAATTAGCTTATTCTTGAAACTGCTCATAAATACATACTACTTTCAAACAGATTCAAATTATTCTCAACACTTATGTAAGCAATTATTGTGAACCACTGAATGTCATTTTGTAGATATTTTGCTATTATTATCCGTTTCTTGCCTTTGTGGAAATAATTGCTTCTGTACTCTTTGAAGTTAATTATTGTTTATATTTTGTTATATTTAATTGAGCGGCACTTACATAACACGTTGGTTTGTTGTGCCAATCATATTCGTGTTATTTTTATTTCATGAATAAAATAAGTC